>JASDQU010104741.1:4863-39313 GCA_032191745.1 Picea mariana | reverse complement strand
GGAAGTGTTTTCTTCCAGAGAGTGTCCAGCACCAGCTACGGGCTCTGAGACTTCCTGATCCGGCCAGTTGCCGAGACCCATAAGGGGAGGTTAGCACCGATGGACTGTGCGTGTGAAGTTGTATACTCTCGGGCGGAACATGCATGTGGGGAATGAGGGTCTGGTAGTAGTGGGCTTAAGATGGCATCTCTGGGAAGAATCCTTCCAGATATTTCTATGATGTCTTCCCTGTAACCTCATCCTAGCCTAGGATTCCTTGCCTTGGGGTGGAGCTCGGTCCCAGCTCAGGGGTGACCCACTGTTGAGCTGAAGAACAGTGTGGTCTAAGGCTGGGAGGTTCGTGGAAGGCCTGCACTTGGTTGGTGATTTCTACAGCTGTTAATAGATAAGTATTTGAATTATGCTTGATCATGTGGTGTATGAACGTGTTGTTTATGGATCATGTTTTCCACTGTGTAAATGAAATTATTGTTAAATGCTATGGATTGTTAAGCATAGCAGTAAAATTATATGTTTTTACTCTGGAATTTAAATGTGTTTAATTGTGTTTAAATGCATGTGGCTAATTGGCCTGTGTTTATTATTAAAAGAGTGTACAAATCGTTTCAGAGCGCGAGTAAGCTCTGAACTGTAAAGAGGGTACTCTACAATGGCTGCTCACTTACAGGCTCTGTACAGGAGATAAACTGCCCCTTCTGTTGCTCCTCTAGTTCTTCTTCATGCCTTTCCCAAGAGTAAGATTCATAATCATCATAAATAGGACCTGCGGGAAATCTTTGCTCTTCAATCTACTTCTTAGTGTCTTCTACAGGCCAAGGACGAAGGATTTCCTCGTAATATTCTTCATTAGTGAACATAGGATACGTCTCTGCAGTCTGTTCTTGGAAATCCTGCATATCCAGCTCAGAATCTGATTCGTAGCTGTCATATACAGGATGGTTTCTCCTTTGGTCAGCAAACTATGATGTGGGGCTCTGTTGCTCCTCACTAGAATAATCATTGAAGCCGAGTGAGCACAAAACTCATCCATATTGCAAAAATGGAACGATCTCCCGATCCTGATTTTCAATCCCAAATGTAAACACATCATGGGAAATCTCATGAAGAAAAAGAGAACAATCCTCTTCCACAATAGGTTCTTCCTTTAAATCTAAGATAGTAAGCTCATCAAAGGCAGAAACTAATGCCTCAACAACTATGAAATCTTCATTATCATCTTCAAAAGAGATGCCAAGAAAATCTTCCTCAAGGACTGGAAAATCCTCTGCGCTGTCTTCAGATTCCAACCTTTCTAGTTTGGCAGTGAGATATTTTACCAATTCCGTAACTTATCCCAAAGAATCTTCTTCCTCCTCGCAAATTTCATCCTCATAGCTTTCATAAGAAACAACCATATATTGATCATGGCCATCACATCCCTTACAACATTTATGACAAATAAACTCAGAGGAAAAATACCTTTGACAATGCTTATTAAAGACTGCATGAAATGGTTCCAGGGAGGAAATGCTAGCAGGGGGAAAGGATTGATACCACTCACGGGCATCCCCTGCTAATGAGAACATGGAAATTTTCATTAATACATCCTCATGATGTATCTCTCACTGATGCATGAGCTCATGAAACTCATGAAGATGCTGAGCAGGGTTGTCCTCTTTACACTCTCTAAATATGGGCAAACAATTGTCCAATTCATTAGGAGTAGGGAGGACATTAGGAAAACCAGGAACAACAGAAAAATGAAAAGGAGAAAACCTCCGAGCCAAGATTTTTTCCATTTTGAACCAGTGGATTCGCCAATCGATTCTTTAACCATAGAGTCACCAGGTGAATGATATGCAGAATGAATGTGTATGGTCTTTGTTCACCATCAAAGACCAGATCCGATCATTGTGTTCTCACAGGGGATACCATATGTAGCCAGACGCAATTCCACTGAAATAGTGGAGCCGAAACAGTGGAATTGCCTTAGTGGAGTCGCCAGGTGCACAATTGCAATCTCAATGTACTAAGTTCTGATGCACCTTCAGAACCAGTAAGATTTGTCCTTCAATCCTAGGGAAAATATTCAATTTTGTCCCCAGCAACTACGCCAGAAATGTTAGCACTAGAAGTCACCCCTAGATTACGACATAGGTAAGCCTAATACCCATTAGAGTTTATGTCACAGATTGGTTATAAAATGGTCAAATGGGTGTAGTCTCAGGAAAGTTTCGTCTTAACTCAGAAAACTGGGTTGGTATGCATAAATAGGTGAGGTCTTGATCTAACTTCAGTCAGTAAATTGTAGTAAGGGTGAGTAGGAGGAAGACAAAATGAGTAAATGTAGAGGTCTGTCGAGGACTTAAGGTCTTCCAACAACCCAAAGAAGAAAAACTTAAACACAATATCTTCTTGAATTTAAGTCTCAAAGAAACTAAAAGGAATTACAACAACACTATAATCAAACATTCATTATAATGTAGTCACAATAATTCAAGTGAATTAGTCAATCATTAACTCTTTCAACATCAGAGGCAAACAAGATGTAGTAAGAAAGATGACTGTTATTAAACAAGAAGTCTCAAATACATATACATAACCGGAGAACCAGAGGCTTCATTAAAACTTTACACTACGAGAGCTTAGCTCAACCATCGACCATTAAAAAATATAAAAATTGAGTATATATACTCAAAGAAACTCACCCCCCTATAGAAGTGTGCCCTGGTCACTGTGTTCAAGGCTTGGCATCTACCTCTTCCTTTGTCAGGCTGCACTTGCATTCTTTTGTCAGACGCGATCTCGGATTGGTATGGGCTTGCAGGAAAAACCACTTGCAGGGGTACCACAGACTGACAACTCTATTTTCCATGGCTGGCTCCTCCATGATTTTCATTTACGGGATGAAACGAGGTTTCAAATACCTCTCCCACCACCATTAACTAACTACATCAGGATCAAGATGGAGCCCTGACACCCATGAATGCTCCAAGCAGGCCCACAAATCTCTCGAGTCAATTCTGGTATCCCAAGGCCAGGAAACTCTATCTATGTAACCAACTCAGGCTCTCTGATCCCTTGCATAGCTCCTTTCATCACCCCATGCGACCGCGGACCCTGACCTTGCACCTATCCATACGAAATTTCAGGATTTTTCATTTCAGGAGTTCTCACTCCCCTTGTTTTCAAATATTTCGATGCTCGTTTCTGCGAAATGGCCCATCTGGATCAACGGTCGAACTATGCGATAAGCGCTAGCCCCTCTTTCTAGACCTGCTTCCCATGTGATCAGATGTTGAGGCCATGAGCCTAACTCTCAGGCACGTCGTGATTTCGCATTTCGAGAGCTCGTTAAATCCATGCTCAAAACCTTGAGTCGTGAAATCACAATGTTCAGATCAGCTGACACATGCCCCTCTTTGATTGGACGACCTTGATCATTTCATTATTTCAGGCTTCGCAAGTCCTCGCGACTCAACCTTTTGACTACTCCATTCCCTGAAATCATGAAATGCTTAATTGTGTGCCACACATTCTACTGAGAAGGACGGCTCGGATCATTTCACAGTTTCATGCTTCGTGAGTCCTTGCGACTTGGTCCTTTGACTGCTCCATCTTGCGAAATCATGAAATGCTTAATCGCGCGCCACGTGTCCCTTTGGTTGAACGACCTAGATCTCCTACACTCCTTTCTCAAATTCAAAATACCCAAAGTGGTACTCTCCCTGGTCCCGATACATGCGTGCCTTAGCAGAATGCGCCTTAGACAGGTAGGGCTTCAGGCAAGCACCATTCATTCAGCCTGGCCATAACACACCATCCAGTTGCACGAGTCTGACTGCTCTTGATTGTCGGATCTCTGCAATTATGAACAATCCCAAACAGTGCATGCGTAGCTTTCTAGGATGCTTGTGGTACCGAATATCATAGAGTAGTACCTTGTCTCCTTGCGTGAATACCTTGGTCTTAATGTGCCTATCATGCCCAGATTTTTTTCTTACTTTTTCAACCGACTGATAGAAGTCTACTAGAAATATGGTTTCCTCAAGTTCTTGTAATTTCTTAAGCCTCTATGCCACTGATTTATCCTCGGTCATATGTGTGGCTTAAGAAATATATAAACTTGGGGTGATAAATTCTATAGGCACCACTGCTTCTCTCCCATAAACTAACTGGAACGGTGTGTACTTGTGGAGTTTTTTTTGCTGTTGTCCTATATGCCCATAGTACAGCTGGAACTCTATCATCCCAGTCCTCACGGTTTGTGCAAAAGACCTTTGTTAACCCACTTTCCATAATTTTATTGAAGGGTTTGACTGCTCCATTGGTCTATGGGTCCTTCAACTGCTCCATTGGCCCGTGGGTGGTATGGACTGCTCTTGTGGTGTTGACTTAGAAATTCTATTGTATGTGTTTCTATAGTGTTGCTAATGAAATGAGCTCCCTGATCGCTGGTTAATATCCTGGGACATCCAAACCTCATAATGATATTCTCAAAAATGAATCTGGCAGCAGTTTCTGTCGAACAGTCTTGTACAGTTGTTGCTTCTACCCAATGCATTAGGTAGTCAGTTGTGGTAATGATGTACCTCGCCTTTGAATTCTTGGCGACAGGGTTGATTGGTCCAATGAATTCAACTTCCCATTTCTCAAATGCTTGTAGAGATATAACTAGTTGTAGTGTTAGCTCGTCTCAGTGTGACGGCTTGCCCACTCGTTGACAAACATCACATGATCTAGTGTATACCTTTGCATCCTTGAAGAGTGTTTCCCACCAAAGTCCTGCCTGGAGAACCTTTTGTGACCTGGCCTTTCCTCCTACGTGGCCTCCTACAACTCCACTATGGCATTCCCAAAGTATGGTCTATCTTTCATGATCCAGGACACATCATCTGAGGATGTTGTATAGTCCAAGTTTATACAACTTTCTGACGATCAACTAGTAATTTTCTTCTCTAACAACCATGTGGTGTTTCTGGGTTACAGAATATGTCTCTAGACAGGCCCCTGTACTTAGGAATACTGCTATGTCCTCCAAGTACTCCGGTATGGCTTCAATTATGAAAAAGTCTATATCTGGGAGATGATCATCTACTGTTCTACGAATTTTCCCTGACTCTAACCTGGGAAGGTGATCAGGTCCTACGTTTCATCTTCTCGACTTGATGATAACTTCAAATGAAAATCCTTGAAATAATAGCAGCCATCTACAAATTCTTCCTTCTAATACTGGTTTGTTAACTAGATATTTCAATGCAGAATGGTCAGTAAAGAATTTAAAATGAGATCCTAACAAATAATGTCTAAATTTTTTCAAAGCATAAATCATGGCTAGACCCTCCCTCTTTGTCGTTGTGTAGTTGTGCTCTGCTTGCGACAACTTTCAACTTGAAAAATAGATAGGGTGATCCATAGCTCCATCACCAGGTTGCGTTAAGATAGCTCCCAAATAAATTCCTAAAGAATCTACATGGACGTGAAATTCATTCTCCTAATTTGGGAATATTAGAATTAGTGTTTTGATGAGTTTATCCTTGACTGTCTTGAATTCTTTATCACATTCTGGATTCCATTGGAACATTTCAACCTTTTTCAGTAAGTTTTCCAGAGGTGTTGTAATGTTGGCATATCTTCGGATGAACCTGTGATAGTAACCTGTGTGTCCCAGTGTGGAGCACAACTGTTTAGAACTCGTAGGTGGAGGCATATTCACAATGACCACAACTTTGGCTATTTCTACCAATACTCCTTCTAGGCAAACTATATGGCCCAACAAATTCTTATGTGGTACACAGAAGACACATTTTTTGAGATTCAATGAGATATGAAACTCTTTGCATCTGTGAAACATTAGTCACAACAACGCTACATGTTCCTTGAGCAGGCTATATATTGTCCAACCGTCCATATAGAATTTTATAAATTTGTGGCTGAACTCTCTAAAAGATGCTATCACAATCCTTGAGAAAACTGCAGGGGCGTTCTTCAAGCCAAATGGCATCACATTGTATGTGAAGGATCCCCATTCTGTCATGAAAGTGGTCTTCCTTTTGTCTTCTTTAGTGATCTTGACTTGATGGTATCTGGAAAATCCGTCTGTGAATGAGTATGCTTCCTTTCCCGCAACCTGTTCTAACACTTCGTCTGTAAAGGGTGTTGGGAAAGGGTCATGTACACAGGCAGAGTTGAGTCATTTTTAGTATACACAGACTCAAATATCATTTGTGTCTTTCTCTCTTTGAATAACTATCGAGCTAACCCACTCTACTTCTTCTACTGCAAAAATGAGACCTGCTTCCAACATCTTGTCTATCTCCTTCTTAACCTTCTCTTTTACTCTAGGGTTAAGAAGGTATCGTCTATGCCTGACAGGATTAGATCCTGGTTTTAGTTCAATATTAATTTCTCCCATGACTCCTTTGATTCCCTTTAACTCTGAAATGGTCTTTGGGAACAAATACTCATATTCCTACAGTAAACTCTATATTTCCTGACTGGTTTTCTCATCCCAATAGTCTCCCACCATAGCTATCTTGGGTTGCTCTGTAGTCCCTATATTGATTTTTCTCAATTTCAATGGGTGATTGTAGGAACTATCGGTCTGGCTAGGTATGGTGTTTTGAATTTCTCTACTCCCCTCTGTGTCTTTGATGGCTAGGTTTCTCAATTCTTCTAGGTCATCTAGGCTTTCTGAATCTCTACTAATCTGATAGCATTCTATAGGTTTCTCAATTGAGGGAAATTGGATATTAGTCTGGACTTCTTGGCTATGATTGGTGCATACCACTAAGTTTGATTTCTGATTACCACTATCTGTAAAAAGAAGTTCTTTAATCTTTTGCAGGACTACTTCAAGCTCAGGGTACCTACCTGTAAATGAGAAGTCCTTGCAAAATTTAGCTGCCAGTGTTTGCCAGTCGTTGGTCTATCTTTTGGTTTCCTCATGTATGACCCAAGATTTTTGGATTGGACCTAAAGAGTGGGGGAATACCTGGACTCAAAAGTGAGAGGGTATCCCCGCATCTTGCCACTGTGTCACGCACTATTCAATATGTATCCTAGGATCTGATTCTCCGCTGAACAGTTGCACAACTTGAAGATCTGTTTGCATCTATGATTCCAACTTCTCCTTATTATGGAACCTGTACTTGATAGCTTGTTTCACCTCATCCCAAGTTCTGAATACGGCTTTATGATTAGCTCACCATCTGGTAGGGGTGTTCTGAAAAGCCACATGTAGTACTGAGATTATTTGGTCTTCCCTTATATTTTCTTCCATGTTGTGCAAACAACTGTCTATATATGAGGTGCTATCGTATACTGTGTGTTCTTTGAATTTGGTCCCAACCCATCTGGTCGCTCTGACAATTGCGCATCTTCTTGAGAATATTTTGTGTGAACCTTGTTGCCAACTGTCAAAAGCTAGTTCTGAATCTTCATATACTGACTGTATGCTTCTCCAACTAACTGATCCATCAGTAGTAGGATTTATATAATCATTTCTTGTCCTAGTTGTTACAATGTACAACTGGTCCAAGTCTTCTCCCTCCATATTATTGTCTTTTGGTTCTGTATACCTGGGTCCTACATATGCATCCAAAGGTTGAACTACCTTGATTCCCTCATCCTCAAAGGTCATGGTGTCTTTCTTCAAGTCCATTACTTCATAATTTTCATAGGCCCAATCGATGCCAAGTAGTGCAGGGTAGGGGTCCTTATCTCCCATGATATCAATGACTTCAAAGTCAGCCATTGTCTTTACTCCCACAACATATATTTCCACATTCTCCAGTCTTCCTATGGGGATGATACAATATTGGTTTGCCATTATTAACTAAATTGGGGACTATGTCAGCCTAGGTTTTCCTAAGGCTTCCCAGTTCTTCTTAGGAAGAATGTTCACATCGGATCCTAGATCCAACATGACGTCCTTGATTTCAAATTCATCTAACTGGGCTACTATTCTAAATTCTTTTTTGGTTCGTACTTTTCTTCGCTGCACTCTCTGGGTACTCTTCTCAGGAAGATTATCCCTTATTCTTGCCTCTAGGGTTTCTTCGTTCCCTAAAACTAGGTATAGCAAATTGCACAACATTTTTGTTAGTTGATCATTCCCCAGAATGTCAGAGAATAATTGAAACCAAAGGTCAACTACAGTTTGAGGTTGCTCAGGTTGTCTTGGCATGACTACTTGGTTTTTGGGTGCAGGGGGTGAAGCAAGGACTTGCGCCATCTTGGGATAAACAATAGGTTGTGAGGGTTTCTCTTGCATCTTAGGGCTAGGAACATTTTGAAATACTTCTATGGCATATTTAAACAATAGCTTTCATTTCAGAGGGTCATACCTATCTTCTTTAGGTGACGCTTTCTGGATTTGAGGTAGAGTATCAACATCAGCTCCTGTCTTCACTCCTCCTCAAGTAACAATATTAAGGTTGGGAAATTGTCCCTTAGCAACCCTCTTGATTTCTGAACTGATAAGGTTAGTTCCTCTTTGCATACTCTATCCTCCCATTTTTCAATTAACTCTGGGCAGTCTTCAGTTGCATGCCCATTGGTTCTGCAGTGACAGCACCATGGTCTCCTTGGATGAGGACAATATCTAGCCATGTGACCTTTATGATCATAGTTATAGCATCTTCTTGGCCCTCTTCCCCCAGTTCTTCCTCCTCTGAAGTCTCCTCCGACTCCACCTCCTCAACCTCTTCCTGGTCCTTGAGGGTTTTCATTCACCTTGAATGTTGTTCGGTCTAATGTATCTGCTAGTGCATCCAACACTCTACATTGATTGGTAGTATGCATGGTAGATGCGCAGAACTCACAATGTATTGTGTTTGGTACTATCAAATATTTTTGCATGATAGGGCACTGTCTTGGCCCATGCCCATGGATTCGACAGATTTCACAATACTCAGTTTTTGGTGTTGCTTGGCCTCCTGGGAAAGCATGATACAGGGTGGGGTTATGGAAAGGTAAGTTCGTTGATACTTGCGCAACTCCTCCCATGGGTCCTAGTGGGGTTATCATCGGATTTTGAGGGGGTCTCATTCCCCTTCCTTGCGGACATTCGTTCTCCGGATAACCTTCCATATGACATCCAGTGCACCAAACCTGTGGTCATCCTGATCTGGGTATCGTTAGCTCTTGAATATTTTTTGTAAGTGTTTATATCTGCCCTTGTAGTTGCGCCAAATTCGCATYTACTAGGGGTCTGGTCATTCTCAGGCTCCTAGGGTATCCCGCCATGGATTCAATCTTCATTGATCGTTCCAAGGCATCTGTTAATGTTTCTATCCATTGTTGCATTAGTGGAATCCGAGTCAGAGGCAACAACCCMTGAATGTACCACTCCCTTTGATGTTCTTCATGTATTGGATGTGCCAACCTCCCTATGGCATCATTAAAACTATGGTTGTATTCCTAGTCCCATTCACCTTCTCCCTATTGGATCTCGCGTAACTTGGACAGGGCCTATTGTTCTGACTGAGGTAACTTGAACTTTTCTATTAACCTTGTCCGTACCTGGCCAAATGAGAACACTTGACCTTGCGTTCCTGGCACCCCTCGCTCGATACTCTTCATGTACCACTTGAGGGCGTGCCCTCTCAAGGTAGTCTGGAACTTTACCAACTTATTTGCATCTGGAGTCCCTCTGGATCTCCAGATTGCTTCACACAAGAACCAATCCTTCTCAACGTCTTCATCTCCCTTACCCCAAAATTCTAGGTATCTGGCAAACGAACCTCCCGCATGGCCAACCATTTTCGATCTTGTTGTTCCTATCAATATGAATCCTAATGGTCCTACTTGCGATCTACTAGGGGATCTCACTATCCTCCCTGTACTCGCCCTTCTTGGATGTGACTGACTAATTAATTGTACTGGAACATAACTAGCATGATAAGGTAGTATCGAACTTATTGCTTGTATAAAAGACACTTGGGGTATGGGTGATTCGGGGCTGGCGCTACTGGCTTCGGGGTGGTTTTATTTGATATGGGGAGTCTCATTTTCTTCCACTGGGATGATCTCTTGGACCGGATTCCTGATCTCTCCTGTTATCGGCGTTGAATCTTCTCTTTCTTCTCCAAGATTCATGATGGATTCTTTCTCTCTCATGCCTGCACCTTCTCCTTCTTGTCCCACATCCTGGGGACTTCTTTCTCTCCATGCTTCTCTCTCATTTAATCTTTGACTAGCCATTCATTCTTGTCTTCTCATCTTCTGCAATTATTCCCTCCGTCTTTCCTTTACTTCTCCTGATCCACCTTCTTTCCTCAACTTCTCGGACTGTCTTGCTGCTTTCTTAATCTTGCTGCACCACCACTTCTCAACTATGGAGGTTCTCTTCAAAGATCGCTTGTCTCTCGAGTCCATTTATTTTTGTTTCCCCCCCATTTGTCAAAGAACCCTTCCCCTCTCTCATGCCATGACTCTCACCCTGCCTCACCCTACCTCAAGCGAGGGTGTTTATGCTACCATCTGAATCGGGGACATATTCAACATCCCCTCCTCCATCAAGAAAACCTTAATCCACAGGGGGATTTCTCTTAAAAACCTTCCTCTTGCATCTTTATTGAAAATTTCCTCTACTCTTGAGAAATATTTGTGATTCTCAGCTACAAATTCGATGATATATCCCTCTAATGTGGTGTTGACCCAGAAATCAACTGCTCGCATGACTGGACAATCCAGCCTCTGAAGTGTTGCTAGCTTCTCGGTATCCCATGCACAGATCCTCTTGTCTCATCCTTGGAACTCTAGAGCTTCTTGGAGCCTCCTTATCCATTGGAAAAATTCTTCCAGGAATTTAAACCAAAAAATATCGTACTGGTCGCTTGATTTTTCTGAGTAAAAGATTGCTTCACGAGTGTTTTCCACCGATTTTCCCTTAAATTCCGCTTCTTTCCATATGAAGGCGTCACAATTTATTTCCCACCATCGATCAATACCAGATCTATGGATCAATGGAAGCATTCTCCCTACAGGTTCCCTTTTAACGTGGGTCCCGACAACAAAACCATTTTGTTGGTGCAAGTTTGATCATACCAGGGTCCTTCTCAAGTTACCAACAAAAGGTATCGTGTAGTCTAGAGCACTAGCATTTTCATATCCTCTGAAGAGAAGAAGTCTCTGTTTCAGGATCAATCCGTAAGTGCAGACACAAACCGATCTCCCTAGATCCACCTGGATCTAGAACAAAACAGGACAGAATAATACACTTTCCCTAGATCTAGCCTATTGATGAACTATGAGGTAAGGATTATGGGCATACCTTATGAATGCTTTCCTTGTGTCTCTGTTGTTCCAAGCCTCGCTCCAATGCTCTTGTGTCTTTCAGATCAAAACAGTACAAACCAATCGAAGTGAAAGAAAATTAATATATTCAATAGCTAGTCTATACATATGATCAAGGAGTTATGTAATAAAGGGACATCATCTTTATGGGAAATGGACATATTACTGTATTGAATTAATTGAAAGTGAAACATACAACCTGATCCTTGATGTCGTAGGTCTCCTTTCGATGGCTCCTAGCTCTGACACACACACTTGCTCATGCATGATGAAAATCAACCACTTTTGATGACCTTGTTGGTGTCTCTTGCTGCTGTAGCATCATTCCTTCATACAATCTTGCACTAATTCTCCAATCAATCTCTTGCTAGTTTGCTTCTTTTTTTCTTAACCCTTTCCATGAGAAATCTCCTCAATATATAGGAGAAGATAGATTAGTTACTTGAATAGGAAATGATCCCAAGATATCAGGAAAGCCAGTTCTTAGATAACCATCCGCTAGCCAACTCATTCTTCTCGAAGATTCCCTTATAGAAGGCTCTAGAACTTCATATTTTTCCTCTTTAAGAAGATGTTCGCACTCTGTAAATTAGGTACAGTGCGAACCCCTCGCACTCCAGCTTAATGCAGCCTGCGAGAATAAGGCATTCTCACAGGCAAGTATACAGATAGCCTGCGAACCTCTTTAAAAAACATGATTTTTGGAAGCAGACAAGTGTAACTTTTCTTAGGAAAGTGTTCTTAGTGAAGAGCTTGATTTTCCATCATCATAACATCATCACGATGACCAAAAATGTGGATAACAGAATGACCCCCAAAGTCTGAGAGTGGAACCAGTGACAGCCGATAGACTTTGTAAGCTACATGTGTGTGTCAAGAACCAAGAGCACATCTAATCAGAAACCTGCAAACATCCAAGCATCGACAGAATATCATGTATACCAATTTCTGAGGTAGGCATTCCCATACTCAGATCATATACTGACGACATCATAAACAAAGGTCATGGCCACCAATCATACACTGTGGATCCATGCCGTCACAATATAGCATAGCCACCTGAATACACTGTGGATCTATGCGACAAATTTTCAATCAAGACGACATAGCCACGAAATATACACAGTGGATCTATGTGTCGCAAATTATATATACTCCATCGCAACCTGGATCACAAAGATAATACCCAGGGTCTTCAATCTCATCGCCCCAAAGTACAAATCTAACCATGTGATTACATGTGTCGGAATCGAACATGGTAGAAACCACTTGATTATCGGTCATTGATGTAACCGTTAACAAGTGCGAGGGAAATCACCATTGATGTCAATGAATCCCAAGGTACTAAAGTACAATCCATCGAATATGAATAAATGAGTTGATGTCGAACACTCGATAGAATCTTTCGATCAGGGGTCAATGATGTAAACCCACTGTCGAAAGCGAGGAAACTTGCCATTGAGGCATGCAAGCTCCAAGGTACTGAATAATTTCTAAGTCTTGATTCCAGATAATGTACTGAAGTCGATGGAATAAGACTCATCACAGGAGGGCCTTGATGTATCCCCCATCAATGACACGAAATGAGTAACTGAGTTTGAAAGTGAAACAGAGTATGTGGCAATTGGACTTTGGACACAGGGATGGCCGACACGGAGTGAATGGATAACTGCAGATGGCCGACTCAATAGAGGTTTCAGACGAACTTCTCTTGAACATATGAACGACACGACCAATGATTTAGCATCATTGACTCAAATACGACACATGAAATGACCTTGTTATCGAATCGAATGAGAGACAAATGGATTTCCCAAACCGGCTTCAAATGATGAATAGGGGGTGTCATGTTCAAGAGCGACACTTACTGCCAATCAATTCAACGATGAAACATATCCCTTTCCCAAATTTTCCCCCACCATTTCTGGCAAGTACCTCTTTATTTTTACGCAAGCTTGAAGAGGATCACATATGCTTGTCGATATAAGCTCATCCTTCGGACGAGTCCCTCAGAGTATTTTTAACGAACCCTAGGAAGGAGTGGTTCAGTCCCATTACGGGTCTGTCAATGTTTGTTTAACGAGTCCAGAGATAGTAAACTCGAAGGTTTTTCAAGATTATAGAGTTTGGAAAAACACTCAAAATAGAACTCTCTCAGTTCCTTTTTCGTACAATAGTCCAACGAGAACGAAAAAGGGTTAAACTATCGCTCGAAGGACGTGTAACTTCAAATACTTTAACGAGCGTGAAAATAGCAAGATC
This sequence comes from Picea mariana, assembly GCA_032191745.1. Taxonomy (NCBI): domain Eukaryota; kingdom Viridiplantae; phylum Streptophyta; class Pinopsida; order Pinales; family Pinaceae; genus Picea; species Picea mariana. The sequence goes on along the minus strand of JASDQU010104741.1, from coordinate 25,771 downwards.
GCTCGGCAATCTTTTCATGTTTAGAGAGTCTGAAAAGATCTTAAAGATAACTCCAGGGGGGTTCCTTTTTCGTGTAACCACAGCGAGCCCGAAAAATAGATAAAACAACGCTTGGTCACATTCTTATGTTTTTCACAAGCGCAAGAACGGACAAAAAGCGCTCGAGGTTTCATGTCAAAACCATAACAAACAATCAAAATCACACCACACCAGGTAAAAATTCTGTCCATAACCATCCATATTTTTCACCTGCAAGTCATTTTGCTTACTTCCACATTAGTGATTAGGGTTAAATAACAAATAATCATAAAAAACCCATATTTGATATAGTAAAAAGTAATAAAATGAACAAATAACAAAATTTACCATACCATTTTCACATTTTACCATTTAGTGCCAAAAAACCCTCATTTTACCTTCTACCTTCGGTGTCAAATTCCAGGAGCTACGGGAGACCATTTGAAGTGTCGTCAGCGATATTTTGGTAAGTTCCTCATCCCTTATCTTTTCATGGTTTAAAAATTCAATTTCATTGGTAAAAAGTTCAGTTTTAAATTAGTTTATGGAACCCTATGTGCATGGAATCATTCTCGCAGGTGGCCCATACGGGACCTGTGAGAATGATCCATTCTCGCAGGTGGGCCTTAAGCAGCCTGTGATAAGTTCACACTGAACATAATAGCTCACCTTCGAACAACGCAGAATTCAAAATTTTATGCAACGTTTAGCCAATTTCAATAATTTTTCTCATGAATAAGATCACTAACCATGTTTATATGTTCATTATGTAGGTTAATAGCCGCAATCATGGTACTAGAGTGGCGGGAACGAAAGCACGAGGAGGATAATGCCAATGTGGAAAACCATCCTCCTACCATAGCTGCACTAAGAGACTACGGTCTCTTAAAGTATTTTCGTATCCCGGGCATGAGAGCCCAAGTTCGATTGCTGGAGTACTTAGTCCGAATGTGGGATCCGGAACAACAAGTGTTCATTGTGGGAGCTCATACATTGACTATTGATATCGATGATATATATTTCTTGACCGGATTATCCAGACGTGGATCCTATGTCAGTTTGTCTGGCAGCAGAGCAAGCGGGTTGAAAATCAACGAATATTGCAACCAGTACTATGTTCCTGAGGCTGAACGGCAGAAAGGAAAAGTGGCAATTTGGGGAGTAACTGATTTGACTCTCCACATGATTCTCTTCACCATTGCTCGGATGGCAGGAAGTGCGGCTCCACATATGGCTCTACAGAGCTATTTCCAGTATGCCATCGAGTGTACTGAACCCCGGGTATTTAACTGGGCTAACGCTGTATTACGCAATATCAAGAAACAGTTGACTAAGTGCAGGCGAGGAAGTCTGAAACAGTTTGGATATGGTTCTTTATTAGTGTCCTTCTTCTTAGATAGGGTCCCTGTGCTATGTCTACAGGCTGAGTGGGATCTTCCTGGTCCCAGAGATCTGAGGATGTTACGGTGGTGTCGGCTCATGGCCCGACATGTGGCAGGTCCCATCGTCAAATATGACGATGTTTTCTTTGACTGGTTGCAGAACCAGATGCCGATGGTAGACGACTATGCCTACACCGGATTTGATTTCAGAGGAGATCTAGATCTTGCACTTCCTGAAGACGCACAGTGGGGAGACCTCGGTAAGAAGTACACAAATTTTCTTGTTTTTAAATGTTTTTGAATTTTTATCATATTAAATGTTTTTGTTTTTAAAGATTTACCCGAAGACTAACACCAAATACTTGTTGATAACACAGATGTGGGACCATATAGACTTGCTGGTAGTTCTCCTATTCAGCGACGAGGAGAGGCAACAGTAGCAGTTCCACAGTATGCCGAGGATTATCTGACAGTGGAGCAGAACTTAGAGGGTCTGATGGCAGACGTTCCAGATATGACTTTGGAAGAGATTCCTCGACACGATCAGCGTCACACTGTGGGGGTTTCTGCATCTATGGGTCGACTTCTTCGCAGAGTTTCTAGGACATTAGTGTGTTATCATGAACATCATCCTTGATGTCATTATGTAGAAGCTATGAGCTTCAATTTTTGATATTTTGGTCTTCGGACAAACATTTTGTAAAAACAAACTTTGATCGTTATATATATATATACACGGCTTCTACCGGCTTACTTTACATTGTTTTCATTTTAATGTGTTTGATTTATAAATGATTTAAATGCCTATCCAATACATAATTAGCTAAAGCATCTGTTAACGTATTAAGACATCTAGGAATGTGTTGATATTCAATGTGATCAAAATGTCGTTCCAAGAGGCGAATCCGCAAATATACCCTTAATAAAGTAGGACTTCGAATAGAATAGACATTACTTAGCTGTAGTACCACCAGCTGCGAGTCAAGTTGCACAACCAAACGACGAATCCCGAGAGAAATAGCATCAACCAATAACTCAATAACGGCGCTATACTCTGCGATGTTGTTGGTTGCCCGCCCAAGACATACACCTCGTAAAGATATAATCTCATTTGTTGGGGCATAGATTGCCCATGCAGTGGAAGCTAGGTTCCGAGTAATACGGCTAGCACCATCGGCCAAGCCATTATAAGGTAGCGAATACTCCAACATCTGGCAATCAAACACAACTTCACGTAAGGGCAGAGACTAGATAATGTCAAAAGAAAACTAAAGTAACACACACATAGTATGATACATAAAATACAAGTACTCATGCACAAATGATTTATGCATAGTACTTCTTTAAGTACAACCCATTTCTGGGTTCACTCAAAGGTACCCCATCATAATCCACCGGCTCATACGCTCCTTTTTCCAAAACTTTGCTAACAATGTAAGGACCATGCCACATTGGTTCAAATTTCCCAGCTCCTAAGACATCTTTATCTTGTTCATATAGAAGAACAAGATCTCCTTCAGAGAAGACACGAGGTTTGACATGCTTGTCATAATGTGCCTTAACACGTTTCTTCTCGGCTTCTATTACAAGAGTAGCGTCACGTCGAGTCTTGTCTAATCGCATCAGATACAACAGACGTTCCTCTTCAGCAGAAGTATTGGGTAAGAGTTCTACAGCTAGCTTCAAAGAAGGTATTTCACATTCTATTGGCAGAATGGCTTCCATGCCATAAACTAATAGAAAAGGTGTAAATCCCGTAGCAGACTTAATAGATTTTTGATATGCCCACAATGCCGAAAACAACATCGTGTGCCAGCTGGTTTTATGAATTCCTATCATCCGTCGAATCATAGTTATAAGAACCTTATTGATTGCTTCGACCTGGCCATTAGCCTGCGGATAATAGGGTGTTGAGCTATCATGACGAAGGCCCAACTTTTTCGTAAGTTCAGACATCATATAATTCCTAAAATGACTACCGTGATCGGTAATGATAGCCTGAGGAACACCAAAACGAGTGATGACATGGTTGAAAAGAAATAGCGCTGCAGTCTTTCCAGTATTATCGAATGTTGGCATCGCCTCAACCCACTTAGTAAAATAATCAACAGCTACAATAATATAACCATGCCCCCCGGCCGAGTGAGGTTGACATGTCATGAAATCAATGCCCCATTTAGCAAAAGGATCGACTGAGACTACAGGATGAAGGGGAGCAGGATGCGACCGAATCTTCTGATTATAGGTCTGGCAGGCATGACACTTCTGAACAGCAGTAATGCAGTCCTTGAACAAGGAAGGCCAAAAGTAACCTGCACGCAAGATCTTCCGGGTAGTAGCATACCCAGACATATGACCACCACATGCTCCTGAATGGCAGTCATTCAAAGCTTTCTCAGCCTCATCAAAAGTCAAACAACGCCGAAAGACAGAGTCAATGCCTCGACGGTATAGAGTATCGCCAAGGATAATATAATGTCGTGCTTGATAACGGATACGACGACGTTCGGCACTAGACACAGCAGGCTGGAAAGTTTGAGTTTGGAGATATATAATGATATCTCCATACCAAATATCGTCAGTACTGATAAGGAAAAGTGACTCGTCAGGTAACGAATCGACTGCTACTTTTTCCGTGGCAGTGTGGGGAAAATCACAAATTAACTCAGCGAAAAATAGGTATTTCTTCGACGTGGCGCGATCGAATTCCAAATCGAACTCCTGGAGAATGACAATCCACTTGGAGTACTTTCCCCCAGCAATTGACATGTCAATATATGTTGCATGGGGTTACAATCTGAAATCACTATAGTCTTCCTGGAGAAAATATAGTGACGAAAACGTTGAACTGCTTGAACAGCAGCCAAAGCCAGTTTCTCAACATGTTGGTACTTGATTTCCGTGGATGATAAACTTCTACTCAAGTAATAGATAACATATTCATCGTGGTTATCATCCTCTTGAACGAGGAACATGTCGATAGTATACTCGGAAACAGCCAGATAAAGAAAGTAATCTCGACTATAATCCGGAGGGAAAAGAAGAGGAGCTTTTGTGAGGGACAATTTTAAAGCTTCAAAAGCGTTGTTAGAAACCTTATCCCAGACAAACTCTGAACCTTTCTTTAAAAGACATGTGAAACCACGAGTAATCTCAACGTAATTCGGGATGAAACGACGAAGAAATTTTTCTTTCCCTTGCAAACTTTGTAACTGGCGCAGTGAAGAAGGAGGACGGAGATTAAGAATCGCCTCAACCTTAATAGGATCTACCCGGATCCCCTGACGTGAAACAATGAACCCGAGAAGACGGCCGGACTCTACGCAAAAGACACATTTATGAGGGTTTAGACGAATGCGATAGAACCGACAACGAACAAAAATTGCTCGGAGATGATTAGGGTGATCGACTCAGCGTAATGAATGAGCTGGCAAGTCGTCTAAATAAGGTTGAACGATATGCTTTATATCGTGAAACGCATAAGACATAGCACGTTGAAATGTAGCACCTGCGTTCTTAAGACCGAAGGGAATTTTTCTATAGGCAAAAGTACCCCAAGGACAAATAAAAGCAGTTTTATGTTGGTCCTCAGGAGCGATGTTAATTTGATTATAGCTGGAGAATCCATCCATGAGAGAAAAGATTTCACTGCCGGCACAGTCATCGACGATATGGTCGACGAAAGGGGTTGGAAAGTTGTCTTTCGAACAGGCTTTGTTAATATCCCGATAATCAACACAAGCACGTATACTACCACCTTTCTTATCAATTGGTACAAGGTTGGAAACCCATTCTGTCAGAGCCACGGGATAAATAAAACCGGCTTTAAGAAGTTTTTCAACTTCAAGTTTGATGGCTGCCGCTTTACGTGGATGGACAAGACGGAGGCGCTGCCGGACTGGTTTAGCTCTGGGGTACATTTTTATCTCATGCACAACAATAGACGGGTCGATACCTGGCATCTCTTCGTAACTCCAGGCAAAGATATCACAAAATTCCTTGAACAAAGTAGTATAAGTGGCAATTTCCTCTGGAGAACACGAAGCTCCAATATGAACATTTTCAACTATCCTAGGTTTAACTGAAATATCAATGGGTATCGTGGGAGAAATATTACTGAGGTTCCCTTCTGAAAACACATCACGTGTAGATCCAGGAACGGTCGTTATGACAACAACGGTCGACGGAGTCGAAATCCGCTGGTAGTTCTCCAGAGTGTGTTGTTCCAAAAACAGTATGGAACGATGATGCCCATCGTCCCACGGTGTGTCAGCCATGACGAACATAATCATCTCGTCAGTGGGAAAGACTACACACAAAGGATCGGGAGACAACTCCTCCAGAGAGGGTGTAGAAGGTGTGGCCGATTGAATCGCTTGATAAACAGACTCAACCGGACTTAATGGCATGACGTCGTCAAAACGAGCATGATCTCCTGGATCAGGGACTATCCAAGGGTCGAAAGACACGGGAAGCTCATAAGGTACAACATAGATCATATTAATCGAAGAAACAGACGGGCGTAGAATATCGGGTGGTGGTGGTATGGGAAAAGTACCCATCAACGAAGAGTCTTTTAAAAGACCAACTCCAACATTCTCGTAACCCGGTGGGGTTTTATCTATAAACGGCACGTTGCCAGTGTGAGTATCGGAATTAAAGAAGGCAAGTTGATCAACCGTAACGATCTTTCCTTGATGGGGAAAACGGACTACACGGAAAAGTGTTAAGACAATAGCGCGCATAGAATCTACCCAGCTACGACCAAGAAGAAGATTATAATCTAGGGGAGCATCGAAAACTTCCACTTCAACTTGGACTGTCTTACCTTCGAGAGTAACCGGCAACGACGGAAGAACACCGTAAGGCTTAAAACCTGAGCCATTGAAGGCTTTCAAAGTATTTTGTGATTCTGTTAACGGAGGAGAGACAATGGCTTTCCAATAAGTAAAAGACATTACACACGTAGAGGCACCCTCATCAACAACAGTTCGGCAAATGTTCTTGTCGGAGACAATAACTTGTATCTGAAACGCAAGCTGTGGGGGTAACCTTGGAACATGGTCGTCCAAGTCAAAGACTATCAAATTCATATCTGTAGGATCGATTCCACCTATAGCTTTCAACAGAGCCCTTCATTGCGTAGGACGAGACTGAAGGACTTCAAGGGCAGACATCGCTGAAGGTGCTTGGGCTAGATCTTCTACAATGCTATAGTTCTGGGCCGCACGAGCATGAGGATTGAATGTCGATTTCTTAACGACACCTTTCGGGGGTCGTAGGACTACATCAAGGCTCTGTCTTTCGAGATGAAGAGGACCGTTCGTAGGTGAATTCGGTGGAGAGGGCTGTACCAAATCAGGAGGTAAATCGTCAACCTTCTCCTTAGATGGAGAATAGTCTTTGGCTCTAGTTGCGATGGAAACGTCATTGTTCTTAGAATCATCAGCGCACATCAAGACATATGATGTGGTAAAAGTAGATGGTTGTTCATGGATGACCAAGGAAGCCTGTTGTTGAGACAGGAAGGGTTGGGACAAGACTGTCGGCGTAGAGGGTTTCGGCATTCCTTGAAGGAACTTGTTAACCTCGGCACATCGAGGACGATCCTTCGTGTAGTGATCGTCACCACAGATAAGGCAAGGGTAGCGTGGTTTGCACTTATCCCGATCATCAATAGGAGGGGTTTTAGTTTGCTCATTCTGATTATTATTTTTACTCTCCTTATTCTTGCCTCTCCCTTTCTTTGATTTATTTTTACTGGTTGGCGTAGATTGAACGACGTTCACCTCAGAAGTTTTACTGGCAGGAGGAGCAGGAGACGGAGCACTTTGAACATTAGAATATGTGGACTTAGGGGTTTTACTTGAAACCGAATGTGAGTGGGTATGAGCAGTACCAATCACACCATCAGCTGCATGTGAGGCAGCTGGAGCAGTTGAAGTGCTGGAAGTACCAGGACGAGGCAAATCAGGTAATAAATCATAAAGAGTTCCCGTTTGCGAATAAATGAGATCAAGATACTGAGCACGACTTATAGCCTGCTCTTCTGTAACAACACCGCCCATAGCAATGTCTTTACCGATTTTGTTCACAAAATATTTTGTAAACCATTCTGCCAGTAATTGATCGGGAAGCTCAAGTTTAATGAGACGTCGCCTCCTTCGCCACTCATGAATATGATCAGATATATGAGTGCTTGTATTTTGTTTGAAGGAAGTTAAAATCTCAGTCCCTGTATCATAACGGATTTGTAATTGGTAATGTGTAAGAAAATCCATAGCTAGGGTGTTGAAGTCAGAAAAGAAAGCTCGTGGCAATTCAATATACCACTTCGCAGCGGAACCTGTGAGGGTTTGTTGAAAAAGACGTAGACGAATGGAGTCATCCATCAACGAGTTGGACGAACACCATAAATGGAAAGTCATGACATGATTATTTGGGTCCTCTCCCGCCTTGCCATCGAATTTCGGAATATCCGATGGAAGCTTAGCAGGGATAACAGGCCATTGGGGAGAGTGATGAATAGGATCATTGAGAATCCTAGAAAAATCTGGCAAATCCAAGGTAGCAAGAAAAGGCAACTGCCGATTCACTTGTGGGTACTGGTGACTTTGGGGTGGGAGCCCCATCGGCAAACCAGTAGGACTGTATGCAGTCTGCCCATAGAGGGAAGACCCTGGTTGATTCGGTAGTGACAGGATAGGGTAGTAACCCCAAGGATTGTGACCTTGAGTTTGAGTAGGGACCCGAGGTTGAGTATTTTGACCCGAACCCCAAATAGGATTAGTTACACCTGGATATGTTTGGCCTACAGGAGGGACAGTGGTCTGCCCCCCAGCATTTTGAGGAAAGTTTTGTAAAAGCTGATTCCAATACTTGGCCAACTGAGGAGGTATATTTTGTCCAAAAGGGGAGGTTGGTCCCCCTACCGTAGGTATAGTTCCACCTGGAAGTTGTGTGCCAACTGTAGGTTGCGTGGTAACTGTTTTGTGTCCAGGAAAAGGAAAAGGAACCGTACTACCCTGTCCACCAATGAGAATCTGCAAGTTGGGTGCAACAGTGGGAATGGTGCCACTGGGATTAGGATTGCCAGGAGGAAATGGAGGGAGTGTCGGGATAAAAGAGGGAATACCTGGAGAACCAACTGGGGTTTACGGAGGTGTTGGATTAGAAGGATTCAACAAAGCATTCAACGCATGGTAACCAGGAGGTAATGTCGGGATAACATTAGGTATTCTCTAGGTATTGATAGGAGCCAGGGTAGTCGCAGGAATTCCGGTTTGGACACTTGTAGTATTTGCGAGATGGGCCATCTCAGGAGGGAGAACAAACTGGTAGGTGGTAGTTATAGGTGTAGTTTATGCCTCAGGAGATATTGGAGGGTTGATTTCATAAACTGGAGGTGACTCAGTGCCAAAAAGGACTCGTCGGAAATCACCCGACCAAAAAGGATCACGGCCAACTACACCGGAAGAAGGCCCAATGGTTGATTCAGAAGATGTGACAACTGTTTCTTCAGAAGGATTTAATTTCACAAAAGGTCATTCACCACGACGAATGTGATAGTCTTATTTAGTATTGGTAATGCAAAAATCTTCTAGAGAATCAGTGCGTTCTACCTGTGGAGGTGGTGTAGAAACGTCTTTGACTTCACTTGTGTCCACGTCTGGTGAAGTAACAACTGGAACTTCACTCTGATGAGGGGAACCTTCAGGGGTACCCTCAGGTGGTTCTCTAGGCAAGGGTTGTGAAGCGCCCGGATGTTCCGGGGATAAACCTTGCATTCTACGTGAACGTCGTGGGGGAGCAATTGTAAACAAGTAACAAGCTCCGTGAAGAAAATCCTATGGTCAACTTCGAGAAACAAACATCACACACTAGAAAACAAAAAATTTAGAAGCAATCACCAAGCAAACAATACCTTCTAATGTCGAAGCCACTAGTTGGTGATGAAACCCAACGTCGCAACCACGAGACGAGAAGGGGCAGGGCTAAGGTGGAAAAGTTACGTTGACGACCTGTTTAACAGACTTACGCCCTGGTGCAAGCTCCCACACATAATCGTGGGTATACCCTCCAAGGAGCCCGAGTGAGTTTGATCAACGTCGATTCCAGGTACCGTGAAGACTTTCCCCTTCACAGTCACCTTGGGTAAGAACCTAGAGGGATAGGCCACTAAGGTCACCACAAACAACAATACAGCCTGGGGGAACAGTCGTCAGTCCGATCCACATGCAAGGGCAGGGTATCTAGCTCGAAATCAACTCAAAGGCTTCCACTCATAATTGTGGGTATACCTCAGAGTGATCCCCGTAATACGTGCAATCTCTACACCGATGTCAACAAAGCAGGGTTAGTAACTCTGCCAACACCAATGCGACCTAGTGTTTGACCCTTGTGTTAGAAGGGCGTCCCAGAACAATATGTTGCAAATGGAATTTAACACTCCCTAACTCAAGATGCTATTGTGTTTTTTTGAGCTTTTGGAGAGTGTATCTCTCTTCCTACTCCAAAGCACTAGCCTAGCTAAATGTTGGTGTAAAAGATCCCTAGAAAAGAGTTACTAGATCAATTTTAATATTACGCAATGTTTTTTTAAAAGTTGTTGTTTACTCAAAGGTAACGGAAGTGAAACTCGTGATGTATGACTCTGACCCAAATAATGCAAGGATAATGATGAAATATAATCCTTTTCATTCCATGAATCCTAGTTATGGGAGAGAGAGAACATTTTCCGAATCAATCTCAATACTAAAATGCAAATGCAATGCTCAATTTCCTTTCAGATGTCAATGCAAACAATCATATATTTAATGAACAAATTCTATATGTCTCTTTCAAATACTTCAATAAACTCTAAAATTTGATTTTCCAATGTTTTCGAAAAGACAAAAAAAAAAAACTTGAAAGAAAACTTTGTTGTTCACTTTCCAAGAAGAACTCTGATTAATGAGAAAAGAAAATCAAATCATAAATAATCAAACCATAACAGCCCAATCAACTCTTTCAATGAAAGTAAAAACAAAAAGCAAACCAATGAGGTTTCTCAATGCAAACGAATATGTTCTTGTGAACCACCAAGCAAATGAGAAACACCAAGCGCTTAACTCTCTACCAATCACTGGTTCTCAGCCAATCAGACACATTCAACTCCAGAAGTCAGAGAAAAAGAAAATGCCAAATAGAGCCAAGAAACGAAAGTCAAGCTACCAAGGGCAAGAAAGACCTAGAAACCCTAAATCTGTTCCAGCAAGCAAAATAAGGCAAGAGATATATAAATCAATGATCCAATAAGCCAAAAAGATGCAATTCAACTGTTCTAAGCAATAGAAAAAGTCAAAACTCAATTTCAAAATTTTCAAAAATCTTGCTTGCAGGCAAGCAGTGTAACACAGTGCGAGAAGATAGTGTTCTCGCAGGCCACCTTGAAGCAAGGTGCGAGGTGTTTGCACTGGACCCTATATGCAGGGTGCGAACTTGAATGGTTCTCGCAGGCTGTTAGTGAACACACTGCGAGAACTCCTGAAGATAATAAAATTTTTGAAAATGCAAACAAAATTCAAGCTGGCTTATAGACCCAGAAGGTCTCTCAGGATATCCTGAGGACTCAGACACTGAAAAAAAAGGAAAAAAATGCAAATAGAGAAAATGGCCACAGAAAATTCAAAAACCATAAAGAAAAAGGGAATAGATCCCCAACGGAGTCGCCAATTTTGTTTCAGGATAAATCCGTAAGTGCAGACACAAACTAATCTCCCTAGATCCATCTGTATCTAGAACAAAACAGGACAGAATAATACACTTTCCCTAGATCTAGCCTATTGAATGAACTAACAGGTAAGGATTATGGGCATACCTTATGAACGCTTTCCTTGTGTCTCTGTTGTTCCAAGCCTCACTCCAATGCTCTTGTGTCATTCAGATCAAAACAGTACAAACCAATCGAAGTGAAAGCAAATTAATATATTCAATAGCTAGTCTATACATATGATCAAGGAGTTATGAAATAAAGTGACATCATCTTTATGGGAAAGGGACATATTACTGTATTGAATTAATTGAAAGTGAAACATACAACCTGAGCCTTGATGTCGTAGGTCTCCTTTCGATGGCTCCTTGCTCTGACACACACACTTGCTCATGCATGATGAAAATCAACCACTTTTGATGACCTTGTTGGTGTCTCTTGCTGCTGTAGCATCAGTCCTTCATACAATCTTGCACTAATTCTCCAATCAATCTCTTGCTAGTTTGATTCTTGTTTGCTTAACCCTTTCCATGAGAAATCTCCTCAATATATAGGAGAAGATAGATTAGTTACTTGGATAGGAAATGATCCCAAGATATCAAGAAAGCCAGTTCTTAGATAACCATCTGCTAGCCAACTCATTCTTCTCGAAGATTCCCTTCTAGAAGGCTCGAGAACTTCATCTTTTTCCTCTTTAAGAAGATGTTCGCACCCTAGCAATTAGGTACAGTGCGAACCCCTCGCACTCCAGCTTAATGAAGCCTGCGAGAATAAGGCATTCTCGCAGGCAAGTATACAGGTAGCCTGCGAACCTCTTTAAAAAACATGATTTCTGGAAGCAGACAAGTGTAACTTTTCTTAGGAAAGTGTTCTTAGTGAAGAGCTTGATTTTCCATCATCATAACATCATCACGATGACCAAAATTGTGGATAACAGTCTCACCCGAAGCACTGCTGATACAGATAGATAGGGGAGGTTAGGGAAAATACTTAAGAGGATCCATAGGGCCTTCAGGACACATTCTTGATCTTGTGTAAGAGACATGAACATATTTGAACCATACATGTGTAAGAATTGAACTTACTTACGTTGCGAACAAGCATTTCAACGTAGAACCATCAGATAGAAATTACATACCATAAGGAAATGTTGTAATGCATAAGAAAACACACAGAGATACATCATATTTGAAAATTTAGGTCCTTCTTCATATTATCTTTGGGATCTTTTTGTGATTACAGACTCAGAATTAAACCATAGTGTAGTGTACAAATTCTTGACTCTGAAATCATGTCGCAGATCTCCAACTCTCGAACTGATAGATCAAATTCATTACAGACTCACGACTTAAATAACCAACAACAACAATGACAGCCACAACAACTAATCAACCCCTCTCTTTTTACAATTATGTTCGTCACTATCTCTAAGCTGGGTTGTGTCTTCCTTCTTGACTTGCACGCTTTCTTGTTCTGTTGCAGCCATTTGTTGCTTAGCTGGCGTTGCACTAACTTTCACAACTGCTTTTTGTTACTCTTTCTTGTTCTGATGTCCAGCCTTTGTTGAAGCTTGCGCAACTTGTGCTCAGTCAAAACTTGCACGATTCCTTATCCAAAAATGAAGGGCCCAACAATGTGCCTAATATTAATCATGTAATTGATTGGAATGTGATCCATGTGGAGCAAGAAGGTGACTTCTGAGTTCATTCGGTATGCATATAGGAAAGGAAATTCAAGCTACTCTAGAGTCAAGAAATAAGGCTTGTAAAGTTCCAGTGGACCTATTACGGTCTTGAAGATGTAACATGGGAGCATGAGGATGCCATGTAGGAGGAGTACTTGCATATTATGGAGATTTTTGAATACTTTTGTTGTACATGCCTATATAATGCACCGAGGACTATACATAAATAAGGGGGAAGGGAATATAATGCCCCTACATTGAACCCCAATTGCAAATGTACAAATTCTTTATAGTTGGTGAGCCAGGATTTTTTGGGCCAGAGTGCCTTGTATATATATTTTGAGGCCAAAGTGCTTGTGTGATTTAGGCCATGGGGACTATGAGTTGAAAGGCCAATGAGCCTAAAAAATGTAATATGTAATCACACTCAATTATATTAATAAAATACATCACTGATGTAGAACAAGTCATACAAAAGAGTATGGGGGGCTAAGAATCCACGAGAGGAAAAGGGAGTTGGGACTTGAGAGGATAAGGGGATAAGTCAAGGGGGCTTAAGCCAAGGAATAAAATAATATTATTCCCAAGTCCCAAGTCTTATGTAATGTTTTAATCCTAAGTTTCTAAGTGGGAGGAATGAATTATCAAGTTGGGGACAAGTTAGTTCCTTGAGTGTTAAGAGTCAAAAATAGCACACGCATATATAATGTGGGGAATTTAATGTAACTTCCATCATTTTTCTTTCCAATCATTCTTTAATTTTATTCCATCATCCATACCTTACTTGAAGAGTGTAAGTTGAAGCTAATGGTTACCCAATAAATTCTTGGTGGTTTGGGCTGAATAAGCAAGTTGTCAAACCTATGGAGCATTCTTTCTGGGTGAGAGAACTATTAATGGGTTTCCCTAGGTGTTTAGCTCTTCGATCAACCTTGTGTTCCAAGTGCTATAGAGCTCTGAGACTTACTAGTCAGCCTATTGTTGAAGCCCTGGATGGGAAGTCAGACAACCAAAGGATTGTTGAGCAGAGAAGGGGTACACTTCCTGGGGTGGGATAGGATGTGGGGAATGAGAGGTTGTGAGCTGGGAACTGTTGCTAGAGTTAGCACATGGGCCTATTCTTTATTGTGTTGTTTGTCAGATATTAGTTTGGCTTAGGTAGCCTTTTCCCTAGTGGAGTCATATCCCCAAATCGGGAGTGGCATGTTGTTGAGAGTATATGAACAACAAAGTCTATAGCTGGGAGGAACGCTTGAGGTATGCATGTAATTGGTGATTTACAACAAACGATAAGTTCTTTTTTAGGTGTGTTTACATGTTGATTATTGTGTGCACGTTTATGTTAATTCTGTTTTTTGTAGTTATACATAATTGTGCATGGTTGTGCATGTTATTGTTGGTTCTGCATAATTGTTTCATATGTAGGGCATGATAGTTATTTAATGGTAACAAAGGGAAAGTTTTTTTTTGGCGTGGCTCATCTTGAAGGTTGGCGACATTACATTTTCTATGGTCAAAATCCCCCATAAGAGCTTTCTTACTTACTAGGAGTCTCCAAGGTATAGGAGGTCCACAAAACCCTCACAACTCACGCCGATATTCTTCATTCTCTCAAAGATAATCAGGTCAAGTCTCATAATCTAATGAAGCAACAAGATGATCAACATCGCTCCAAATTTAATTTTGAAGAGTGGGATCATGTGTTCCTTCATTTGCAACCTTATAAGAAGATCTCCCTTAAAACCAACCACCACCATAAGCTTGCTCCAATGTTTTATGGCCCCTATAATGTCCTCAAATATATTGGGCCAGTGGCTTACATGAATTAGAAATTCCAAGCCATTCTAAAATCCATTTGGTCTTTCGTGTCTACTACCTAAAGAAAGTGGTTGGATCTGATTGTCATGTTCAAACTAGCATTCATGAATTCGATGAGGAGTTTTCTATCTGGTTGCATCATGAGTTTGTCCTTAACAAAAGAGAGAATCATCTATGCTAGTTCACTATCTAGGATGTCCTAATACAATGGAAGGATACACAACCTGAGGATGCCACATGGAACCAACAACAATCCTATGACAATTCCCTCATCTCCAACCTTGAGGACAATGCTTATTTTTAAGGGGGGGGCACCTAACCCCCTGAGTAGATAGATATGCTGCTATGTATTGCTATGTATGGAGACCATCTCTAGTAAATAAGGCCCATGCAGTAGTGAGAAAGCAATAAATGTATGAGGTCTTACTAGAAAGTAATGCCCACTAGAAAGTAGGAGGTAGAAAGCACTATATAAAGATGTTGAACCAATGTAAAAGATGTCTTTTGAAGTTATTTGTAATTAGAGCTATGCTCCCCTAAAAAATGCAAGTGAACATTAACTCTAGTAATAAAGGTATAACATTATAGTGTTATTATAATTCTTCATTTGTTTATTGTTTATTGTGATTGCAATATGTTTTTTCTATAGGAAATCTAGGTAATACAGTCTGAGTGGGCCTAATGGCTAAGAACATGTGTTTCCTCTTAAGAGGTCATAGGTACAAATCCAGAGGGGGGGTAGGGTATGTATACCTTCGTAGACTTTACCAGTCAAATCGATAGACGGAAGGGGGTCCCTTGTCCCACAAACAAGGGGGTCTCATACACCAATTTGATATGTTGGCTTGACCGTGACCTTAAAAATAGATTTTGATTATTATTATTATTATTATTATTATTATTATTATTATTATTATTATTTCTACTCTATATCTTTCAATTTTCTAATACAGAACATCACACCCTCCCCTCTTTCCTTCTACCTCCACATGGTATTTTCTTTCCATGAAATATTTTTCCTCTATATTTATTCTCGTTCATTTTCATATCCTTTTATGAATAGGAGATTTGTACCATTGCCAACAATATTACTATATTATAGCGTCAATTTGGTGGGCTCCATATTCCCTTCACATTTAATTATTCTCTTAAATATAGGTTACCTTCCTTTTCTCTTTCCAATATAATATTTTTTTATCTAACTCATATTGCATTTACTTCAACCTTCTTTTAAATACTCTTTAAATTAAGTATCACCTTCATTTACAAATAAAAAGAAAACCCTAATTCAAATAGGAAGTTCAATATTCTTTATTCTTATTCAAATATAACATTCATAATGCTGGTATCGTATCCGATACTCTTGCAAAACTGACTAAAACTTAAAAGCCAACAATGCACTGTAACCCTCACGTAATAGTGAACAATGTAGTGTAACCCTCACGTAATAGTGAATGAGGCCACGAAAACACATCTACCCATTTGCAACTAATGAAATAAACAACCAAGGAAAATGCATTGTCTCACATATGTTTTGATTTTTTATTTATTTATATTATCAAGCATATGTTTAAATTTATAATTTTTTTTTTGTAGAGATAAAATAATAGTGATAGATAGTCTTACATGCCTAAGTATGATAATATTGAGAATATATATTTTTGTTTTTATAATTTTAATTATTTTTAATATTTAAAATATTTTTATCTAAATAAAATGTTGAAATATTTTTGTATTAAAATATTATTTTCTATCCCTGGATGGGGTGACACATGGCCACATGGGCCATACACGTTGATGGAAGGGGCGATTACGAGGGGAGTTAAAGCCTCTCGTAGTCACCCTCCCTCCCTGTCCAGTTGCGATGGTTCTCATGCATAAGAGCCAAGCCTTAGTGCGTCGGGCCTTAATGGAAGCTCGGGCTTGACTCTTTGGCTATAGTACAATCTTTGATATTTCCAGTACACATGCACTAATGGCTACCAGAGCCATCAATGTCTCTGCCCTCCTGTTCTTTTCACTATGCGAGAAGTGTTATATGAGGCACTTGGGCCCAAAGCCCAACATCATTCTATTAATCCTGCTCCGAGATTCAGCCTGCTCAGTCGGTTTTTCTGCTTTCCTAGTGCCCTGCGCAACCATGCCACGAGAACAAGGAAAGCCCTGACGAGGACCGACCTACTATAGCAGGTTTGGACAACACAACTGTCCAGGGCCTGCCTCTCGAGCTCTCACTCCAGGTGGAGACCATCCGAGCTCTTCGGGGTAGAAATGGTATGCACAGGCTCCTTCAAAGCCTTGGCCTCACCATGGACGGATACTTACCTCTCGAGCTCCAGTTCTAGACGAGGACCTTCTGGGTTTCTCTAGGAAAAATTAGTTCGCGCAGGCTCATCAACAACCATGTCCTCCCAAGACTGAGAGTATCCAAGGCGGATGCCTGGTGGAAGAAGAATTTCCGTCCAATTGGGCGGACTTCTTGCCTTTCCTTCCTTCAACTGCCCTAGAGAACCAACCCAACACTTGCATCACCAATGCATTTTAGGAGTCAGTTGCCACGAGATGCATAGTGGAAGAAGAAGCCTTACCTCTAGAGGACCACTCAGGGTGCAATTTCGTTGCCTCCATGGAAGAAGACCCCGTCACTGACTCTGTTGTTGCCTTTGACTCTGTCCCTGCCACTTTGGAGGAAAACCAAGCTCAAGAGGACCACAGTCACCCAGCTCCAGATTCCTACAAACTCACGGAAGACCACCTGGTTTTAATCTTTGAGATGAAGGGACTTGGCCGAGCAACAACACCGCCAGAGTAACTTCAGTAAACGTCCGGATGCCTTGTATGATTCCCTGTCAAGCGAGCCCAAGAAGAGCTGTTGCCCAACGTGTTGTTATCCCTTCACCTTCAGACTCTGTCAAGTTGGAAGCCTGGGCTCGTCACATGCATAGCTTCTCACAATATTTTTTCTTTTGTTTAATGGTTAAATTTTTGCAAATTTTTCCTATGCTAGTCTCTGGTTCAGGTCTGATAGGCTCAGGTCTAATAGGCGATCGGGGCACTCAGTCCACCACCTGTTTTGGTTTCCACGAGAGTGGTTGAACATGTGGCAAGTCCCCTTGTTGTATGTCGACAATTGTCGTTTTTTTCTTTAAGCTTTGGAACTGTGAACAGTTGTCACGCCTATGTGTTCTGGTTTCCACTACGGTAGCAGAACAACCGACTTGCTACCATGTATATCTAGACACATAAGTTTTTTACTTTGGCAAGGTAATATGTATTTTTATTTAAAAAAAATATTATTTTCTATATTTTTTGTTTTAGTCAATTTTTATATTGATAATAAAAGAAGTTATAACAAGCAACATTTCATATAATATTATTTTTTATTTTAAAATAAATGAATTAATGAATTAGAATTTATTTTGTCAGTAGCTTACATTCGGTAACTAGGTGTTATTAAAAAATAAAGTTCATTTAATTTACTATTTTGTTTGCAAAAAATTAATAAATATTATACTTTGAATTATTATTTTTTTAACTCTTTTACTTAAATATATTTCATTATTTAAAAATATATAATTAATTAAAAAATTTCAATATAATATATAAAAGTATATATAAATATAATATATATAAAAGCATGTACAAAGTTTTCAATACTATCCATAAGATTGAACCATATACAACTTTATAAATAAAATTTACAAATATATTTAAGAGGAGGTTCATTATTTTTCCAATGAAGACATCTCAGACTAATTTTAAAACTAACCTAAACAAAATCACATGACACTCCAAAACTAACGAAAACAAAATCATAGGACACTCCAAAACCATAACATTCTCAATGGCTTTATATATATATATATATATATATATATATATATATATATATATATATATTTCTTTCTTTCAATCTATGGTTAAGGGAAATCTACAGAGATTTCTTTCTTTCAATCTATGGTTAAGGGAAATCTACAGAGAGGACAGCTCTTCTTCTGGTGTTGGACATCAAGCCATTTCTTCAAACATATTTCATGGTAAACATGACAACAATTAGTGAGCAGCAGGACATTCTGATCCATTGCAAACTCACTCAAGCAAACAGCGCAGACAGCGTCGTCGTTTTTAAGCTCATCCCCCAATTCCTCCTGTATCACACCAAACGTTTCTAACCGAAGCACTTGGCCCTGATCCTCCTCAACCATAAGAGCAGGGCTTGACATTGTATCTTGATCTGCCCACACAACTTCGGCAGGTTCCTTAAAAAACCCAAGAACACGGTGGATAGAATTCCTTACATATCCCATTAAAAAGGCGGCATGGAGCAGCAGCTTAGGGACTCTGATATGATACAGAGGAGCTGCCATGATCGCTGATCACAGATACATAACGGAGATTGATTTATAAAGCATCCTTTCACATGATATTATATTTTCGTTGCAAATTTCTCATATATATATATATATATATATATATATATTAAACAAAAATATGATATTGTTTTTACAAATTTATTTTGTATTTTTAACATTTTTAGCAGAAACGTGAGTCTTGTAATTATATTGATTCTTGTAAATATATATTTCTTCAAAATGGTATTGAAGAAATTACAATTTTTTTTGTTATTTAAATTATTTTTTTAAATATATAAATGAGAAAATTCATAAATAATGAAATAATAATTTTGTTGTTAAAACTTTAATTTCATTTTTTTTTATTAAAGTTATAAAAACCTCACCCATTTTGCTATTAAAATTAACCTACTTACTTCATATCAGAATATATTTATTATTAAAGAAAATATATGATCCTTCTAGAAGCTTGAGAGGCTCTTTGATATTGAGGAGGTGGGAGGTTGGAACTTGGTAGGTTGGTGTGTGAATTCTCGTGGTCCACGAAACCTGCACGTGAAATACTTGCATTTACAGAACAGATGGCAGTGCACTTGATGTGACAGATCGCTAAGGTGTTTCAAAAAGATGGTATAGGATCTCTTTCCTTTTTGAATGGTGGTTGGATTTTCCTAAAGTGGCGATGGGGTTGGATTGGGTCAAAAGTAGAAAGGTCATAGGTCCCAAGTGACAGTCTGACAGTTTGTAAATTATCTATAACTTGTAAGGAATCTAAATCAAAACAATCAGACATAAATCTAGACCAGAATAATTGTAGAAAGCAATCCAAATGGGTCCCAACTGGCAATCTGATGATAATATGTAGATGTTTAGGATTCTATATCAGAACAACTATAGATAAATTTAGATCATAATCTTTATAGAAATCAATCCAAAGTTTTGAAGTTTGTTTACTCAATAATTATGGTGTAAGACAATGCTCATATTTCTTTTTTTAATGTGTAAGACAATGCTTATATCTTTTTAGGGTATATTTCTTTTTATGTATGAAATGAAATGAAATTTGATTTTATAATTAATCTTTTTTAAGTTTTTTGAAAGTGTTGAAACGTGTATGAAATGAAATGAAATTTGATTTTATAATTAATCTTTTTTAAGTTTTTTGAAAGTGTTGAAACGAGTGATTTAATTATGTGATATTTATTTTTATCCATAAAATTTAATTAAAATTAAGCATCTTTTTATTTTAAATAATAATTCAATTTTGGATGTTATAAGTTTATTCAAAATTGAATAAAATTTTTAAGAATATTATTCTAATATATATTAAACTTAAATAAATTCATAATCCACTATGGAATTGTTTTTACCCCATCTTAGGACTAGGATGTAGAGGCGTTTTTGGTCCCTAAGATCATACAAAGGTGTAGAAGGAGAGAATACATAGGCTCTTAGACTAATTTTCTGACTTTCATATATAGATAAGAGTTTTTGATCCCATAGATCACATATTCACACAAAGGGAGAGCATACTCTAAATCTCAGACTCTATCACCCAATGCCCAAATGAGAGGCGAGTGGTGCAATATATAGATTGGCGAACCAATATTCAGTTACCAAAGACTAACACTAATAGCTCAAAAGCAATCCCACAAACTAAGATTCGGGGCATGTGGGGACTCTACATGTTATCTCGTCCCTTAGTGGTTTATAGACATATAGGGAGCTAAATCATGACCTGACATGGCACTGACCTTTACAGAGTGGAGCTATTTAAGTATGTCCTACGATGCAGAAAAAATCCCAACAAGGAATATTTACTCAGAGATTGCAATCTCTTTATAGGATTCATTACAAAGATATGGAGATATGAATTTCCTTTATTTAGTCCAGGCGACTAACT
>JASDQU010104740.1:157369-169216 GCA_032191745.1 Picea mariana | reverse complement strand
GAACATCAGTTTACATTAATCCAATTTACAATAATGGTAATTTAGATCCCCAAACCAGTGAACATCAACTACCAAAATGGGCAGTTCAACTTTTGAAAGATGTAAAGCCTGATGAGTAGAATAAAACAGGAACAAGGGGATCACACAGCAATGAAGGGAATTATGTCTTGGCAGCAAATGATTTTACTGAACCTTCCACATACAAAGAAGCAGTAAAACATAAAGAATGGCAACAGGCTATGGTTGAGGAATATCAAGCAGTAATTGATAACAACACTTGGAAACTTGTTGATTGTCCTATAGGTGTTAAACTCATCAGATGAAAATGGGTTTACCGAATTAAATACAACCAACGTGGCGAAATTGACAAGTATAAAGCACGTCTTGTGGCTAAAGGTTTTGCACAGTAGGAAGGCATTGATTATGAGGAAACTTTTGCTCCTACAGCTAAATGGAATACCATCCGCTTAACACTTGCATTGGCCGCTCAGAAAGGTTGGAAAGTTCATCAAATGGATGTCAAAAGTGATTTTCTCAATGGAGACTTACAGGAAGATGTATATATGCAACAACCACTAGGTTTTAAAATTATAGGTCAGGAACATAAAGCCTTAATTGATTTACAGACTTTATGTTCCTGACNGGAGACTTACAGGAAGATGTATATATGCAACAACCACTAGGTTTTAAAATTATAGGTCAGGAACATAAAGTCTGTAAATCAATTAAGGCTTTATATAGGTTAAATCAAGCTCCCCGAGCTTGGTATACCAAAATGGATGAATACCTTAGGAAGGTTGGTTTTCAACACAGTGAATCTGATGATACTTTGTACATCCGTCAACAGGGTCCTTATCTGGTGATTCTTATTATGTTTGTAGATGATTTGCTCATTATAGGAAACAATGATGATCATATTGAACAGGTGAAAAAGGAGTTACATGCAAGTTTTAATATGACCGATTTGGGACTCCTTCACTATTATCTTGGCATTGAAGTATTCCAATGTCCACATCATATTTTCATTTCTCATAGTAAGTATGCAGTAGAAATTCTTCAGCGGTTTGGCATGCAGGATTGCAAACCATCTCTTACCCCTATGGAACAAAACTTGAAACTTTCAAAATTTGAAGGGGGGGAATTGGTAGACAGTACTATTTATAGACAGTTGATTGGCAGCTTGATTTATTTGACAACCACTCGCCTGGATCTATCTTATGTAGTCAGTATTCTTTCTCATTTTATGCAATAACCACAGGACAACCACTGGAATGCAGCCAAAAGAGTTATTTGATATATCCAAGGAACAAAAGATTTTGATCTTCTTTACAAAAAGACTAAAAAATTTGTACTTGGTGGATTTTCAGATGCCGACTTTGCTGGAAGTATTGATGATCGAGCATCAACATCAGGTTATTTAATGAATATGGGTTCAGCAGCAGTGTCTTGGAATTGTAAGAAACAAGATACAGTGGCTACTTCTACAGCAGAAGCAGAATACATCTCAGCATGGGAATCAACATGTGAAATTGTTTGGTTACGCAGGATTTTACAGGACTTGGGCATTTCTCAAGCAGAAGATACATCATTATTCATCGATAGCCATTCAGCCATTAAGCTTGCCAAGAATCCGGTTTTTCATTCAAATACAAAGCACGTGGACACCAAGTATCATCATATCAGATCACTCATTGCAAAGGATGTCATTAAGCCAATTTATTCTCCTTCAGAAGATCAGATCTCTAACATTTTCACGAAACCTCTTGGCAGAATAAAATTTACTAAGTTCAGGGATGAACTTGGTATTTGTTGTAATGTATCTTTGGATCATACGGGGGAATGTTAGATAATCCAAAATACAAATATCATAGTTTATAAAGTTAGAATAAAATGATTATTAATTTAGAATATTAAATTAATAATCTAAAATATTTGATTAATAAATGGAGACTTTTAGAAATACAATATTGTTGTAAAACATATGACTCTAGAAAGGTGTAGTATCTTAGGCTCTAAATTAGGAGTATTGTTATAAGATTTTTAAGATAACATTTATTGTAAATGGACACTTGTTTATTTAATAAGTCATCCATATCTAGAGTTTGTTAGGACATTTAGCTTATATATAGCTCATTGCAAGAGTATTGTGTTGTTCGGGTGTAAACTCTTGCAAAGTCTCTTATGTAATTTATTTATCTATTTAATAAAAGTGTTTGTCTGAGGACACTTCTTCCATTAACAATAACCCTTATGTTACCCGAGTGCCTTCCTTATATAGAAAGTGGTGCGAAACTTCTTAGAGAAGTTACCTGAGCTATGTTTTAAACTAATTGGTGCTTCTCACGTTCTTGACATTCAATTCCCTTGGCATCGCCATTTGGCACGATTAATGTGACGTCACTTAGAAATTTCTTTTCATTCAATTTTGATAGACTCCACCAGTTAGCGCCTATTTGTCATAACCCTCGTTTTTCCAATTTTTTCCTTTTTCTGAACATTGGTCCTTTTTCCAACGCGCTAAGTTTTCCCAGTGTGCGCTATGTTGTTTCATCGGTGCATGTGGAAATTTTATTTTCATTGTGCTAAGGCTATTTTAACTGCATGTTGTCTTCTGGTGTCTGACGCGATAATTCCCATGTTGCTACACGCAGTCCTTTGTTGTTTGGTGTGTTTTTTTTTTTTTTAAGTGTTAGGAGGTCGATTGTCCATATACAGTTTCATTTGACCCCCATTAATCATTCCTCTGAGTTTTGTTCCTCCCAAATCCTTCAACTGTACATCTCTGATAGTCTTTACTTCATATGGTCCCAACCAATGCATTCTAATTTTTCCTGGGTGTTGAAGAGATTTACTGTCGTACAACAAAACTAGGTCTCCCTCCTTGAAAATTTTCCTTTTGATATGTCTATCATGCCAAGATTTGTCCCTTGCTTTTTGTACCTCTTTGTGAAACCCTACTAGAATCCTATAATCTTCCATGAGCATCAACTGACTTAGCCTTTATTGTATTGTGCCTCGCTCTGTCATGTTAGTAATTGTTGCTACACATAGACTAGGTACCAAAACTTCTAATGGAACCACTGCTTCTTGTCCATACACCAATATGAATGGTGTATGCCCTGTCAATTTTTTACATGTGGTCCAGTATGCCCATAGTATTGTTGGTATCTTCAAGTCCCAATCGTCCCTGTTGACATTGCAGATCCTTGTTAGTGCATTCTCTAGGATCTTATTAAAGGCTTCCATTATTTCATTTGCTTGAGGATGATATGGTGTACTATTTTGATGATAGACTTCAAAGTCCTCAGTCATAGCCTTAATAGTGAAGTTAATGAAGTGAGTTCCTTAGTAACTCATCACAATCCTTGGGCATCCAAATCTAGTGATCACTTGCTCAAACAAGAATTGTGTTATTGTCTCTGTGCTACAATATTTTACTAGTGTTGCTTTTGCCCATCTTGTTAAGTACTATGCCACAGTAATAATATACCTTGCTCTTGACCTCTTTGTTGGTGGGTTAATTGGTCCCACAAAGTCTATTGCCCATTTTTTGAATACCTGCAAGGTTACTTGTGGCCTTAGGGGCATCGTGTCCCTTCTATTGCGTTTACCAAGCCTCTGACATACATCACATATCTGGCAGTAGTCCTCTGAATTTCTGTGAACAGTCGACCACCATAGTCTTGTACGCAATACCTTCTGCGTAGTGGATTTTCCTGCATAATGTACTCATTTTATTCCCTCATGGGCCTCTACTAAAATCCTATGCCTTTCATGTTCTAATACACATCTTCTCAAGATGTTGTCTGCACCCATCTTGTATAAGTGTCCTGCATTCAATTGATAGTATGTATCTTTGACTACTAGATTTATCTTCTACGCAGTGTTGAATTCTTTTGGCGTAGTCCCTGTACTCAAGTATTGAATGATGTCAGCAAAATATTCATCAGCTACTTGGACTGAAAATAATTGTGCATCAGGGAAGTTGTCCTCTATATTAATAGGTTCCTCTCCATTGGTGATCCTTGACAGGTGATCAGGTCTTGCATTCAAATTCTTGAAACATAAATAACCATCTACAAATTCTCCCCCTAAACACTGGCTTATTCACTAGGTATTTGAGAGTTGAATTATCTGTAAACATCTTGAAATGTTTGCCCAGTAAGTAATCTCTGAACTTCTGAAGTGCATAGACCATAGCTAAGCCTTCTCTTTTTTTGGTATTGTAATTCTACTCTGACTCTGACAGTTTTCTGCTAGCAAATTATATAGGATGGTCCAATGCCCTTGTTCATGTTTGTGCCAGAATAGCTCCAAGTGTTAAGGTTGATGCATCTACATGTACATGAAATTTCCTTTCCCAATCCGGGAATACTAGTATTGGTCCAGTTACCATCTTCTCTTTTAGAATGTTGAATCCTCGCTGACAATCCTCATTCCACTAAAACTTGCTATCTTTTCTCAACAGTTTCTCCATTGGCACAGTGATCTTCGCATACCCTTTTATGAATTTCTTGTAGTATCTTGTATGTCCCAATGTTTTTCTTAATTGGCGTACTAATTTTGGTGGTGGTAGATTAATAATTAGTGCAATTTTGGCAAGATCTACTAGCAAGCGTTGTTTACAGACTATATGGCCCAATAGTATCCCAAAGGGTGTTCCAAATATGCACTTATTAATGTTTAATGGTATTTGACACTGCTTGCATATTTCTAACATCAGCCTCAACACCTCTACATGGTTTTTTAACAAACTGTACATTGTCCAATCATCCAGATATACCTCTAGAAACTGGTGGATGAATTCTTTAAATGCAGCTATGAATACTCTGAAAATATTGTTGGTGCATTCTTCAATCCAAAAGGCATCACTGTGTACTGGTAGGACCCCCATTTTGTGGCAAAAGTGTTATTGTACCTGTCTTATGTGGCTATATTGATCTGATGGTAGCCTAAGAATCCATCGTTGAATGAGTAAGCTTCTCGGCCTCCTACATTATCCAACACCTCGTTTGTGAAAGGGGTAAGGAAAGGGTCATGTAGGCAAGCATCATTCAAATTCCTCAGGTCGACACATATCCTTATCCTTCCCTGGTTATTCTCTGAACTACCATAGGGCTCACCCATTCAGATTCCTCCATTGGTTCTATGATTCCAGCATCCAACATCCTGTCAATTTCTTCTTTCACTTTTTTCTTATGTATTGGGTTTAGTCTATAAGGTCTCTGTCTTACTAATATTGCCTCATATATGAGAGGTATATTCATTTCACCTAGCTCTCCTAATATGCCTTTCATTTCTGTGAACGTTTTTGGGAACAGGTCACTGTACTCGCGCAGTAACTATGTTATGCTTTTTACTGTTTGCTCATCCTAGTGGTATCCAATGTTGGCCATTTTGGGATTCTCATCTGTCCCAATGTTGACTTTATTCACCTTGAATGGCACAACAAATACTTTTGATTCCAGAGGTGGACCTTCCACCTCTCTTTTACCTTTAAATTTTTTTATATGAATGTTGCGCGGGTCATCTTCATCTGGTGCTTCTTGCTGCACATGGTAGCATGACAATAGTTGTTTTACTGTCTGTCTGTTCTGTTGTTGATATTCTGTCATGAGTTCAACTTCTGGTTCTTTAATGAATATTAACCCTCTGATTTGTTTCAGTGTTGAGTCTATGTTGGGGTTCTCATGTTCAAATGAGAAAGTGACTGTAAAAATTTTCTTTAATATTGTCCAGTATATAGTTCCTCTATGCAATTCCTAGTATGTATACCAGTTTGTTGGAATCCCTTCTAATGTGTGAATAAAGTGATGAGGACATTCCTCTCGTGGCGTCATCCTCCATAGTGTTTTTCACTTCGCCAAGTGTTTTTTTGGTGCCCCATGTCCCTCATATTTCTATAGTTGGTTGCTTCCTTGTTCTGCGCCAAATTTGATGCACAGTAACCGCTTACATTGGTACCAATCCTTGTATGTCTCTTTGTACGCACCCCACCATATTGTAGGTGTTGCCTTGAGTGCTATATCTAGGGCTAAGAGACTGTGATTTTATAATACTTCATATTTGTATCTTGTTAAAAATATTTCTAAGTCATTCACCCTATGGAAGCTAGGAGGTTCCCTTATCTCCATACCTACCCATATTATTGCATGGTCTATTATTGTGCATCTTCTTGTGGAGACTTAGTGTAACCTCTAGTGCCAATTATCTAAGAATGTATCTGAGTCGGATGTGCATGACGTGATACTTCTCCAACTAAGTACCCCATCTACAATTGGATTCACATAATCTTCTTCTCTCGTGATTGTTTTGTACAACTGGTTAATTTCCTCCAGGTCTAAACAAGTGGGTTCTACAAACCTTTTCCCTTTTGATGGGTCCAATGGCGCAATGACTCTGTATTCTCTTGAATCAAATGTCATCTTCCTCATTTTTAAGTTGATTATGGCCTGAATGTTAAAATTCCAATCCAATCCAAGCAATGTCAGATAAGGTGTTGTGTCATCCACTATCTCTATCACTTCGAAATTGTATTTACTGCGCACTCCATCCAGATCTACTATCACCCCCTTTAGCCTTCCAATTGGTAGAACTTTGTGTTGATTTGCTAGTTTTAGCTGAACAGTTGAATATCCTATTGTCAGATCTCCCATACATTGTCATGTCTTCTTGGGTAACACATTTACTTCAGATCCTAAATCCAGTATGATATATCCCATGTTGAAATCTCCAATTTTGGAATTCAGTCGGAATTATCTGCTTGTTCTCCTCCTATGCAGATGATTAACTGTTTTATGTTCTAGCTTTCCTTCTCCCTCTATGCTACATATTTATAACATATTTTGTAACAGTTTAACAGATGATCGATCATTTA
The DNA here is from genome assembly GCA_032191745.1 of Picea mariana. Classification (NCBI taxonomy): domain Eukaryota; kingdom Viridiplantae; phylum Streptophyta; class Pinopsida; order Pinales; family Pinaceae; genus Picea; species Picea mariana. The sequence goes on along the minus strand of JASDQU010104740.1, from coordinate 162,339 downwards.
GTAGTTTAACAAAGGATTGCAGAAAATCCATAATGGTACCTACTTGTCCTAGCGGCTGTGTTTCTTTGGTGTGATCCAGTGCTGGAGGCATATTGTATGCTAGTACTTCCCAGGTATGATGCGCAATTGATGTCGATGCAATATCTGGCTTCAAGAATTCTTGTCTGACTTGCTTGAATATATCCTTTTTGTTCTGTGCATCAAACTGCTTCTGCGGTTTGGCATTCTTCTTCACCCATTGGTGTTCTGTTGGATCTTGTCTTACTGCATCGTTTCCTGTCTCAGATCCTCTCTGCATAACTATGTTGATATTTCTTTTTTCATCCCTTGCTTCTGCTGAAATCTACTGAACATTCTAATTGTTCTAATTTCTCTTTTCCTAGATATTCCCCAATAGTGTGGGACATTATTTTGTGTCATGATCTGATACGAGACAATACATACATGTCATTGGTGGAAGTGGACATTCTCTTGCATAGTGTCCTGGTTTTTTACGGTTGTGGCATACTACTGGTCCTCTACTTCTTCCAAATCCTCCTCTTCCTCTTCCTCCACCTATGTAGCCAGCTCGATATCCTCGTGCTGCGTTGTACTGGGGCGCATGGTTATACTGCGTGGGATTATAGTGTGGTTGTGTGGTATTTTACTACATCTACGCAGTGTTATATTGTTGTTGTGCAATGTTATATTGTTTTTGAGCAGTGTTATATGGGGATGGTACTTGGTTAAACTATGATGCAACTTTCTCAGTCATCATTTATGTCTGCACCCTATAAGCATCTGATGTTATTTCCCTCATCAGGTCCATGGTCTGCAATCCTTGTCATCATGGCCTACTGACTTGCAAAAGTTGCAATATGAACTCTCAGGTATTGTTTGGTATTTCTGCATCATTGGACAGTGATACAGATCATGCCTTGTTTGTTACAGATCTCACACCATAGTTCTCATGTTGGCAAAGGGTTTGGTAATCTTGTTTCCATGTATTGTGCAAATGTCGGGAATTCATTCTTATGGTGTCCTTCTGTCCTACCTATGGTACACCAAATGGCTTCTCTTTTGTCTTTACCCATGTTCTATTTTATTTAAAATGTTAAGTTCTTAAAATACCCCTTCAACTCGTCTATGGCTGGATCTGTCTTTTGATATTGGTTCTCTTCCAGTTATAGGGTTGCCTGTAGACCCTCTGCCTGGGTCTAAAACTTTTGTTGTCGCCAGGGGTATTTCAAGTGTGGGAGTAGTGAATTGACAAACAGATGCATATCTTGCATATATGTCATAACATACTTTAGTTTTCCCTTCAATCGTTTGAATCTCTGGTCAATATCCCACACAGATTCTCCTGGTTTCTGTCTAATCTCTATAATCACATTCATGTATTGATCCTCTGAGCTAGGCTTCTGAAATTCATTTATCAGTAGATTTTTGATATCTCCAATCATTCTGGTTGTCCCTGGGGGACTATTTGCAGCTAAGCTCATGTACCAATCCAGTGTACGATATCTTAGCGTGATGGCCAACTGCACAAGTTTAGTGTCCTCATTTGTGATCTGTTTTTCTTCCTAGATCTCTTCACAAATAAACAAGTGCTTATGAGGGTCCTCTGACACCTCTTCTTTGAATTGTGGTAACCTGATGGTGGGATCATGTCCTACCATCCTCAATGTTGAACTACTACCTCCTCATGGTGTAGATACTTGACTAATGCTTCCTGAACTGGCTCCCCCAATTGTTTTTCCCTGTGTATATGTACTTCCTACTATCTTCCTTATCCTAAAATTAAGTTGTCTAAATGGTGGTGTTCTTATTGGTGTATTAGTCGCACATGGGTTTATGGGTTCCACAATGACACTGATATGGATAGGAGTGATGCCTTATATTCCCTCTCTTGGACCTCTCGTCTTCCTCTCATATGTTACGTGCAGGATTTCCTCAATCTACTCCACAGCTCGGAGATCCTCTACCTCTTCTTCATCAATTGTCAAGCCTTCCCTCGCGGCTATGGATCTCTTTTTGGTGTTCATATTATATTTGTAGGGTACTCCACTAAGCATTCTTCCAGTTGTTTCCATGATCTAATTGATTTGGTCTTCGTCCATCATGATTGGGTTCAAGGCCTCCTCCTTCTTTCCTTCATCCATTTCTCCCTCCATTTCTTCATCTCTTGTCAGTGCTTCCCCCATGCACATAGATAAGTTAAGTTGTCTGAAGCCATTGTCATTACACCTTTATTATATAGTAATATCTTAATAGAGGTATATAGAAATCTGATATACCTACCTCGAGGTCCCTTCAAGAACTCTTTCTCTGCTGAGCTATAAGATTTCGATGTATCTACTGCAAATTATGTGAAAAATACTGCAAAAATGATGTCTAACCAAAAATCTATTACACGCGTAAATTTATTGTCAACTTGTTGTAACTACGTGATCTCTACAGGATTCCACTCTAACTTTCTAATATGACTTGTAGGATGTTTGTCTTTCAACCTTGATATCCACTCATGCAACACATGCGGGAAATCACTGAAAAATACTTCATGCAAGTCGTTGAATACGTACTTGTCCAAGTATTTGCGTGGTGTTAACTTTGGGTTTCTTTTATCTTTTTGTGCAAACTCCAGCTCCTTTGTTTTCAACCAGCTCTCTATCTCTTCCTTCGTTGGGTTCCACAGTCTCAACCTCCCCTTTTATATTTTGATTCTCTTAACATCTTGTCCTCTGATCTGGCATTCTTTTGACGCGTCTTCAGTAGATTTCATTCACTCAATCCCATCATGTTCCAACCAACGGGAAACAGAACCATTTGTTGGTTTTTTTTATTCTACTTTATTATTTATATACTAATCTTCCCCTAATATCATAGGTTGACCCAGTTTCAGGTTTAAAAAGATTCCAACAAAATCCCTCTAAAACTATCGGCCCTCCTGGTAAACCAGAAGGCAACGTAGCACACAGGGTGTACTGCACAATCTCACCTAAAATAGCTCTATGGGTGGCTACAATACTTAGGTGTTTGTAGCCTAGGAATGAGTGGAGATATGTGGTTGTACCATGCGATGTTTATTTATTTAGTCTAACATCTGATTAAAGAAATCATTCTATTCATTCATGTGGAGTGTCGTATCTAACTAGTTCCTTCATTCATTCATCTAACATTCAATACTTAACAATAATAGAGATGCATACATTCAATCACATAACACAAGTTTTACTGTGGTTCACCCCCTCCTGGTCTACGTCCACAAAGATATGGCTCTCAAGCTCTTTATTATCTTCCAGTAATATGTCACACCGTGTGTGTTTACAATCTTGGATCTTACAATCTTAATACGCTCCCTGATCCCTGTGAGGTTGAATAGATCGCACTAGGATCCTCATCATGCGATCTAACCCTCGGGATCAAGTTTCTCAATGATTCTCTAGCTCACTAGCTTACGGAATAGTACAGTTTTTACCAACCTTACAACTTTTGGACTCTCCCTCAGTTCTTCGATCTCTCTCTGATCCGTCATCTTTTTCCCCCCTTCTAGACCGTCTAAGTACTACTTATATCTATTCATGGCTCATCATCCATTGTAATACATTACAAAAACCCTAACCCTAACGTCATTAGGTCTCCCTTGCATGTGCACCTCACATGCTTCCCTCGCACATGCTAGTTTTCCTTCCAGTTGTCCTTTCTTTCCTTCATGCTTCTCTTCCCAAAAATAGCATTTTCCCCTGACTGGGTCTACATCGAACAACCTCCCACAATCAAACCAAGAAACCCTCCATTAAATGTTTGATAGCATCGAGTTGAAATATGTTTTATTTGAGTCTCACATCGCATCATCTTATTCTTCTTTTTATCTATGGCCACCATTTTTGCTAGTTGAGTGCTATATATATATATATATATATATATATATATATATATATATATATATCTACCATGTTGTTTATCAGAGTCTTACATTGTAAAGGTTGTTGAGTATCATAACATTAAGTAGGATGCACATTTACTTCATTTTCATTTTCAATGTCGAATGTGAAAGTGTTAGAATGATTCCATAGTTTGTTGGAATGATTCCATATTTTTCTCAAAAGTTGAGATCTCTCTCAAGTTTATAAATTATTGTTCATATTAATAAATGAAGAAAAGTTCTATGTATGGTTAATTGTTAGGATTTCTTAAAAGTAATGTTAAATTATCCTCTAAACTCTAAGCTTCAATATCAAACACTTTTGAAATCTATTTTAACTTGGGAAACCCTAAAAACCTAACAAAGTTTATGAACTTGAAACCCTAATTCAAAAAGCACCTTGATTAAAGTATCATTGTTTCTCCATTTAAATAAGAAATCGGTAAATAATAGTTACTATCCTTATAGGAATATAATTTTAGGTGATGCCACAATAGTGCACATCATCATGCATGGATGCACTTCTAGGCAACAAGAAATATTTTTAATATTGAAAAAAGGAAAAAATATTGCAATACATAAGTCTTATAATTTCAATGTAGTTGTTATACTTATAATAGTTTACAAATTGTAGCTCACTTAAAACTTTTCTTAAGTCTTTCCCATAGAGCACAATTAAGACACCAAGATTGCTCACGTATCATAATATTTTTAATTAAACCTAACTCTGTGTGTGTGTGTTTTTAAACTTTTACATTAAAGTCCATATTATTTAAATAGACACAAGGTTGAGCGCCTAAGGAATTACACATGTCCCCCATATTTTGGGCTGTGGAAAGCTTAACCCAACAAAGTGGTGAAATTACCAAATTTTAGTGAATGTGTAATTTTGTTGAATAGTTTGTTATATATAAGATGGATAGAAACCAAATTCATGTATGAGACCCCCTTGTTTGTTAAATTCAATTCAATTAAATACTACATAATACACACCAAGACTACAGAGAATTCAAACAAATATTGAAATTCTTCAGGATCAGTGCTCATTACTATGGACTCCCAGTTG
>JASDQU010104740.1:143394-154958 GCA_032191745.1 Picea mariana | reverse complement strand
TAAATATAAAGAAGCAATTCGTACCTTTTGTATATGTGGCACATTATAGAGATCAAAGAATTGCTCCATCTGAAGTATCCATGTGATTGGGTCCTTACCATCAAACTTCCTCATATCAATCTTAGGAACGTGGTTGGTCTTCAAACCAAAGTTGGAGTTTCTCCATTATTGATTCACCTTCTGTGTGTCCTCATCATGAATTACATGGGCTGCATTTTCACTTTGAGGTGTCTTCTCTGTTACGAAATTTTTCAATACTTCCATGATCTCCCCTTTTAAACCATCCATATTAGTATCCAACTTAGCTTCCATTGAATCCATCTTCGTATCCAACTTAGATTCTATTGAATCCATCTTAGTATCCAACTTAGCTTCCATTGAATCCATCTTATTTTGTAGTTCATTTATGTCCCTACGCATTTCTTCACCTTCATCAAGAGTCCAAGTAGGATTTTTTGGAGGCTTATTTGGTGTAGAAGTTCCCTTTTTTGGTGGCATGTTGGCCAAGTATCACTTTTGAACCTTGATTTTGATGTGGTTCTGCTAGACAATATTTCTTCTATTGTATCTCCCAAGTTTCAGCCCTTCTGGGCATGAAACTTTATTTTATGTAGTTCTCTGATATTTCTTCTCTGCAATGCCACACGTCTGATCAAAATTGGATGTGCCAAGTGGAATTTACAGTAACTTCCCCACAACTTGTCGATTTTTGGCCTTTCCAGAAGATCGCCCTTGTATAGCGTGCCGCGGACAAAATAATTGATATCAAATTCTAAAACTCACATCAAAAATACTACAGACTGTCCAAAATCCAATGAAACCAGTCCCATGCAATTTGGATACTCTAGGAAGAAGTTATGATTGTTCTACCTAGAACACCTCCTTGAGACTAGTCAATAGGACTAGTCAGATACCCTATCTTACACAGTGTGTATCTACAAACTTAAGATGACCCAAAAGCTGAAATTTTTACCACAAATACCTTCCTAATTTATGTAAATAGTCTCTAGATTTTAGGGTCTGAAACATTACATAAAATTGTTTATAGCGAAAATTCCACAATGACTCATTTCAGGATGATTCCATAACCCTATCTTGTATAGGTTGTATCTCTGAAATTATAAGGCCTCAAGAGATAAATTTTGAACCCAACGTACCTTGATCCGTCTACTAAATATCCTCCAAGACGTTCCTTCTGATATGTTGTAGAAAAAAACTTATATTGAAAATTCCAAGGTGTCTCAGATGTAGCAGCAAAACCCCAAGACCTTGAGCTCTGATACCATATGTTAAGAACCAAACATCAATATAGCATAGAAAATCCTCAGAAAAAGTACTCAATGCCTTGAAAAAGAGATAATTTCATATAATAAGCCTCTTCGAGGGGGAAGCCTCCTTTTACCCCACTTAAATGTTCAAGTACAAGATGATTCAAAATGAAAATGTCTTCTTGGTATATATAGGAGACTAGGAGGTATAATTACAACTAATGGCCTAAAGTCGACATAAATAAAATAACATTACTAATATAATATGCCCCAATTAAGGGGTGATGAGCCAATATTAGGGCTTAACATTAGTAGTATGTCAGTTGAACGGTCGTTATCGCATGCGCGATCCTACTTTCCTCTGTCGATTCCTATAGGTACGTCTTTTAGAACGAAAATTTGATTTTATTACATATTATCACATTCCTAGGAGTTCTAATCATGTATCTGATGCCTACGCTAATTGAGTTTTAGATTGGAATTTTTCAAATTAATAAAGCAAATAAAACCATTAAATCAATGTACACATTGTAAGATATAAGTAAAGTCGAAGATCCCCTTTTATATATTTCAAAATATAGTGTTTATATTACAAAACTGGGGCTAAAACCCTCAATACACATATATAGCCGATATACATATCCCAATACATCTACGCTTGTGGTGCTAGATGTGCATCATGATAGAAAACCACAGCGTTTGCGAGAATCCGGAAGAGTCGTACCCATGCTCTAGGCACACCAACCACCTATCACTAAATGGCTTCAGGTAGATCCTCTACCTGAACCATAGGAATCCTCTATGTCAAACGAGATAGGTTGCCCTGCACGTTCTGTAGGACCCTCTCTTCTTCTCCTCCCGCCACCTCATGTCCCCGGTTCCTCCGTCTTGTCAAAGGAATCCCTCTGGCCGTCACGGACCCACGTCTGCGATTACACATGTATCTAGTTAATATTCAAACACCATTCAAAACTATTTTTGTTCCTTAAATACAAAAATACAAAAAATTGAAATATTTAAAAACTTGTTACCTATATCACCATAGGCAGCCCCTGGTGGAAGAGGCATATCAGGATCTCCTCTGAAATCGATCCCCGCATAGCGATAGTCGTCCGGAGCAATGATTTGCCACTGCCAATAGAAGAAAAAATCATCATTGTAGGGTGTTGATAACCTACCTCCCCCCTGTCATTTCATGACCTTGATCCACCACGTCATGGCTAGATTGCACGCTTCTCTAGGAAGGATCTCCACTCTAGGTCCCAGACCTGGAACCCGCTTGAAAAAGAAGCTGCAAAGGATAGAGGAAAACCTGAATTTTTGCTTACTCCCTTGTTTTCACTCTGTCAGCTGACCTTTCATGTTGGACAGCAGTGAGGTACACCAATCATAGATAGTGGGTCTAGCACACTCTACTACGTAAAACATAAGCGATCTCGATGCTTGATGCAACGAGGTCGGACCTATGATCCTGGTAAGCACGAGCACAATGAACATCAGAATGAGGTTACTTATTGCTCGGATGGGAACTTGGCTTCCCACCTTGGGAGTTCCTGCTACACAGTGGGCATCGATATACTCCTTGATCTTCATCCCACTCCCTGCTACTCGTGACTTGACGTTCACAACCTCCCCTCAGCATGATAGACCAGTCAAGAAGTAGATGTCTTCTACTTCGATCCTCAATGGTTGTCCATCAAGGATAAATCTCTCACTATCGAGGTCCCAGTAACCCACCAACATATCCAACAACCTCACTTGGGCCCTCATTCCTTTGAGAACCCAAAATTTGTACAAGCCACATCTTTTTAAAGCCGCTTGAGCCACCGGATCTCGATCCACAATTGCATCCACCTCCCCATGCTCTCACTCTCTCCATTCCAAGACCATCCTGCAAAAAACAAATCTTTTTTTGAGTTAAGAACCCCTCTTTTGGCCATTTGCGTACCTATACGCGGCTTACTTTCCCACAGTCGCATGTAGCGCTCAATACACACTCCTTGTGGTTCACATAGGGGTGTATACCTAGTCGTACACGCAACCTATCCAAGGAGACCCGCGTATACCTCAATGACCGGTAATCAAACGATGTCTCATTCTTTTCGCCCTCAACTCCTTTATTCACATGATGTAGACTTGCACCCTTGGCGGATAGTGTAGAAGACTTGAAGACATCACTATGTGGCTGCAGCTTTCCTAAGTTGTTGCTTCCTTTTCATTGTACCAACACCTGTTCGACTTTAGTGATCATGGGAGATCAAATTGTACTCCATGGTATACAGATATCTTCAGATTGATTTTGAGACTGCTTTCACTATGCCTTGTTCGTGACTATGACAACTTTTTGCATGCAACCGCATTTGTATTTTCCTATTCATGGCCATAAACACTTGTTTGGTATATTTTCCACATGGATATGCAGTGTATTCTCGGAAACCATGAATGAAAAGTCAATACAAAATGTAATGAATAATTGAGTTCATCCAGCTGGTCCTTTACCACTCCACTTCTGGGTTATTTATAATGTATTTCGGCCATCGTAGATACTTCTCTGATCTCACACATTAGGGGGCATCTGTTATAGCAATATTTTCCTCACCATTGCTATCTTGCACAGAGGGCCTTTTTCCATTTCCCTATGCAGACTTGTCATCCCTTTTTGATGAATATAGAGCCAAAAATATACATTTTTCCATATATGCACTCCTTATCAGCTATGCAAGATGTGTATACGTTGGTTGCTCCACTATAGCCTGTGTACATTGGGATTTGTGCCAGAAAATATAAAAATGAAGTCGAGTTTCCATGTCACGACAAGAGATCTTTGATCCTTGGCCTTCCATATACTAGAAACGTTCTGACTTGGCCCTTCGATTGCATTCTGAATGCTATAAAAGTACAATTCCGAGCTATGGAAAAGGAGGAGAAAGCATTCAACTTTGAGAGAAAAGTTGCTCTGGAGAAATTACTTCATATTGAGTCTGCATCCCTTTGTCCCTCAAGTCTGAACATAGTGTTCAACCCCCAAGCTCTTTCCCTATTGTTGAGAGAATCTCATTGACTCTCTCTTATTTTCTTTCCTTTGGTGGAGGATTGAAGTGGTGGAGGCCCAATTGGAAGGAACTTGGTTTCTTGGTTTCGAACCATGCCAACACGGAAGTCTGTAATGTTATCACTTTTGTTGATCAATTATTAATAGAAATACTCATTTCCCGCCCTATTGGTCTATTGCAAATGTATGATTATTATCTATGGGCGTGTTTGTAATGTTCATTATTGGATTATGATTTCTGATGTGCTAACCCCTTTATATCATCATTATATACTTGTTGGGTATGTGTTATATTCTTTGCATGTGTGTGTGTGGGCATGTCAGATTCGACAATTGTGTTTGACGATCCCTCATAGTAGTGATTTTGGTGTCGTGTGCATCGGGTGCTTTTCTACAGGGGTCCCAGGGGGGTGCAGGTATGCCCCCCCTAGTTACGTGCAACGTTCGACACCAGGCGTTATCTCGGGGCCGAGGGGATTCGAGGTTGTGCCCCGAAAAAAACATTTTGGGTGGATTTTGCTATTTTTAGCGTTTTTCTAAATTAATCCCGGATTAAGGGATTAGGGTTTTGGTATCTATGGAATGCCTAACAAAATTGTATATATTGTATGGTGAATGATGAAATTCGAGATATAATGAATATAAGAAAGGTTTTCTCGCTTGAGGGTTTCCGGTATAAAATCTCTGTGTACTTTGTGTATGAGCCATTGATTAAATTATGTTTTTCTTAAGAATCTATATGCATTGCTTTACTTCACGTGTTTAAAAATTACATGTGGTGTCAAAGCTTGTTTTTGGCTTCAGAGGGATGCCTTTGTTGTTGAGGGTTTGGCTCGGTCTTGATAGATCAAGTTTATCTTGGGTCTATGATAAACCTAGGTTTAGTGGGAGATTTTGCGGTGGAGATTCGAGTATAGAAAGAGGAATGGCGATATCATATAGAATCGAGATAAAGAAGTTCAATGGTAAAAACTTTGAAATATGGAATCTCAAGATGGAGGACCTTTTTGTAGACCAAGAACAATGGATCATTGTGGATCCTGGTACACAGCCTACTGGTACACCGTCTCATAGCACACAAGATACCGGTACACAACCTACTAATACACAAACTACTAGTACACCACCTACTAGTGTGTCAAAGGAAGATTGGGAGAGGTTGGGTAGAAGAGAAAGGAGTACTATTCAACTCTGCTTGGCAGATTCAGTGTTGTTGAATGTCTCAGGAGAATCTACAACCAAGGAACTATGGGATATGTTGGGGAATTTGTATCAATCAAAGTCCTTGGTAAACAAGTTGTTTCTTCGAAATAAGCTATATCATCTTAGGATGGAAGATGGGGATTTTGTGATAGAACATCTAAATGCCTTTAATACTCTAGTAAGTCAACTTGTCTCTGTTAATATTATGATTGCAGAAGAAGATAAGTATATTACTTTGTTATTTTCTTTGCCAGACTTTTGGGATAATCTGGTTGTAGCAATTGGTAGTACCACTCAATCTACATTGAAGTATGAGGATGTAGTTTCATCCTTGTTATCTGAAGAGATGAGGTGGAAAAGTTGTTGGAATATATAATTCCTACTTATCTAATGTTCTTGCTAATGTATTGAGAGGTAGAGTTAATCTCTACGTGAGTTGTGTGATCTTATTATTAAGAGGTTGTTAGAGAGTTGGATTTGTGAGATCCTTGTTTGGTGTGTGGTTGATATATTCTCTCAACCTCCCCAGTTATCTTTAGAATAAGTTGGATATTATAACAACCTATACATTCTATATAATAGAGTCCATTGTATCGATATTGTAAGTAATTGAATATTTGTTCATATCACTCTACTCTCCCATTTTATCATGATATCAGAGCGTTAGGGCTGGGCATGACTCCCTCACGAGAGTGCCCAGGCACATGTGGAGAGTAGAGGAGAGTTGTGTCATTGCTGTGAAAGGAAACTGGTGTCCTCTTGTGAAAGGGGCGTGAAGCTGTTAAAAAGGGTTGTCACTGTTAAGACATGAGGATATCGTTGTTGAAGACGGAATTCGCCTGTAGAGGGAGCCGCTGCTCGAGATTCCAGTGCATTGACTGTTTTTGGAATATGCGCCATGTTGCTGGAGGAGAGTCTATGCATGAGAGCATCTGCGTGAGAGGAGGTAACGCGGCCATCGTGGAGGTTCGTGTCACGCCCATGTGTGAAGACTTGTTGTGAAGAATGCAGTGCATGGAGGAGTCCAGAAGGAGGCCCCGATCTGCAAAGAAATACTGTTCGGGATGATTTTGTAGAGCGTGAGTCGCCCACAAGAGGAGGACGACGTAGCTAGCGAAAATTGCTAGCTCATGGACCATTGTGGGCTTATGTATTGCTAAAAGCTTCGATAATGCCGAGGTCAGGGCCGAAATTTGCAAGCGTAAACTCTACCAAGCGTAAAGGAGTTTGAGCCATGTTCAGATTCTGACTCCCTTGTAAAAGGTTTTGCAATTGTCGACAATGTAGCACTTGTAAATGTTGAAGGAACTAGAATGGCTGGTGTTCCTAGTACATCGAGTGCAATTTTTGGTTCAGTCAAAGATGTCAGTGCAAATGCTATTATGATATCACAGGCAAGTAGTGAGCACTCTGTGTGCTTTGCAGTACCAGAAAAGGAAGTTGGTGTTGTTGCAGAGGCCTTAAATAAGATATTTAAAGAAGCTTTGGAGGCTGGGCATCTTTCACGAGTCGAGGTCGCAGCAATTTGGCAGCTGTGCTTAAGGAGGAATTTAACATTGATTTATGTGTAATGGGCATCATTGGTTCTTAAACAATGATTCTAAGTGATCTGGGCATAGAACTGCAAACATGGAGGGAGCTTCATTTATGTAGTGTTGTAGGTTGATGACATGTTGTTAGTAGGAAATAACATGGATGTTATCAAGGAGGTGAAATCGCAGCTATCCTCCAAATTTGACATGAAGGATCTCGATGCTGCTAACTTCATTCTGGGAATGGAGATTAAAAGAGATCATACAAACAAGAAACTCTAGTTGAATCAGATAAAATATGTTGAGACGATATTGCAAAGGTTTAATATGCATGGGAGTAAACCGGTCAAGGTTCCTATTCCTATAGGTGTAAAGTTATCTACAGATCAATGTCCAGGGACATGGGAAGAAGAAGAGGACATGTCTCATGTTCTATATGCCAGTGCAGTTGGAAGTTTGATGTATGCAATGGTCTGTACTAGACCGGACATTGCACATGCAGTGGGATTTTTGAGCAAGTATATGTAAAAACCAGGGAAGGAGCATTGGACAACAGTAAAGAGGGTCTCCAGGTATCTCCGTGGCACTACCAGTTATGGATTGTGCTACCAAGGAAGACCAGGATTGGATAGAGTGGTGGACATACATGGCTTTGTTGATGCAAACTGGTCTGGAGATCTGGATCGCAGAAGATCTACAAGTGGGTATGTTTTTCACCTATTCAGAGGAGCAATCAATTGGATGAGAAAACGACAGGTTGTAGTGGCACTCTCAACTACAGAAGTTGAATACATGGTAGCCACTCATGAAAGCAAGGAAGCAGTATGGTTACAAAGATTGTGTTCAGGTATTGGGTTGGTACAACAAGCAGTGAGATTAGATTTTGATAGTCAGAGTGAAATATTCTTGGCAAAGAACCCAGCTTATCATTCGAAGACAAAGCATATTGATGTTCAGTATCACTTTATGAGAGACATGGGTTGAGGAAAAGAAGGTGTTGCTAGAAAAGATTGATACTTTGAAGAATGTTGCAGATTCATTAATGGATTATGCTATCTGATGTGCTAACCCCTTTATATCATCATTATATACTTGCTTTTCTCGTTTGTTAAGAACTTATTGCAGGTATAAAGCTTTGGGTCGAAGTGCTCAATGGTGGAACATCATCAAACATTGGATCGAAGTAGGCCTCTTTCTTATCTTTCACATTAGTTTATATAGCATATGTTGGAATTGAGTTGATTTCTGCAGTCATACCTGTATGTTCTNTAGTGGCACTCTCAACTACAGAAGTTGAATACATGGAAGCCACTCATGAAAGCAAGGAAGCAGTATGGTTACAAAGATTGTGTTCAGGTATTGGGTTGGTACAACAAGCAGTGAGATTAGATTTTGACAGTCAAAGTGAAATATTCTTGGCAAAGAACCCAGCTTATCATTCGAAGACAAAGCATATTGATGTTCAGTATCACTTTGTGAGAGACATGGTTGAGGAAAAGAAGGTGCTGCTGGAAAAGGTTGACACTTTGAAGAATGTTGCATATTCATTAATGGATTATGTTATCTGATGTGCTAACCCCTTTATATCATCATTATATACTTTCTTTTCTCGTTTGTTAAGAAATTATTGCAGGTATAAAGCTTTGGGTCAAAGTGCTCAACGGTGGAACATCATCAAATGTTGGATCGAAGTAGGCCTCTTTCTTATCTTGCACATTAGTTTATATAGCATATGTTGGAATTGAGTTGATTTCTGCAGTCATACCTATATGTTGTGGTTTACCCTTGGCCATAGAGAGTTTTCCCCTCTTAACATATAGTTTCTTGGTTGGTATCCACCCCATTACCAACTATATCTGCTCCAGATCTTTCAAGGGTGCCTGGCCTACAATCTCATCCATGCACAGCATGTTGGGTGTAACATGGAAAGTTGGGATCGTCTGGATCCTCCCATGTTCACTTGGCGCAGCCTCAGATCCTGCTTCTGACGCTGGGTGGAATGAATTTGTTCCTCTGTCTTCCCTCTATGCTTGTCTGATATTCTCTAGGACCTACCTTAAGTCGGCCAACTCATCCTGAATTCGGTCCTTTTGGTGTTCGGCGTCTTCAAACTCCTCAACTTCCCATTCATGGACTCTTTCGACCATGAGGTCTGCATCATCCTTGGTGATTGTATATTCTGGTGACTTCTTGTGTGCCTTAGTTTTTTTCACACACCCCCATTCTGTATTATTGGCCTCTTGGTTTGGCCTTGTTCCTGTTGGGTACAACTTGATGTGGTTCCCTGTGTTGTCTCATCCCCTTTTTTCTATTCTTTCGGTGCCTGGGTGGTATCCTTTTTCCCAGCTTGGGTACCTTTCTTTGGCACACCCCCTTTCTTTTGTTATGTTGGGTTCTAACTTGGCTTTGGCTTCTTCGCTGCATCTTTATCCCCGAAAGGTGTCTGATATTTCCCTGCATCAGCCTCCTTACCTGTGGGCATCTCTTGATTTAGAACTGGAAGTATCCAGTCATCTTTCCAATCCTTGATGGACATCTCTACGTCTGCTTCCTTGATGCAGTATCGATGTTGTAGCCATTCCTTCTCAAGATCCCTTCGCACTTAGATCCATACAGTATGTATGGTCACTTTGAATTTGGTGATGTATCAATATTGCGTGACCACTTCTGGAGTAATTCGCCAAGTGTTAGCAATGCTTTCTTGGAGGTCGTTGTAATACCTCGCGAACATGCTTACATTTGCACTTCTGGATTTTGAGTCTGAAGTGATCCCCAATGATGTGTATCGTGTTGCAAGGCAATGACTGGTTTGCTCGCAAAAAATTTTCTACTGAGGCTCCTTCCATCCGATCAAGGTGATCAAGATGAGTAGAAAATAATAGTGAAACTTTGTCCCCAGGTCATGCGCGTCTTTGCAGTCCTCAAGGAATAAGTTTAACAAGTACGGGGCACAACTGAGCATAGTTCCCTCCCCACATTGTGTTGCAACTGCAATGACCCTGGGAGGGACTTCCTCCTTGCGGCACTTCCTGAGCAACTTGCAAGCCATGAGTTTGGTGTCTAGCCTTGTTGTTTCATCACTGATGCACTTGATGATGATTCTGTGTGACCCTCTTTCTATGCCATACGTCTTCTTCATCTCCTCCATCGGATCCTTCTCCTTTTTATTTTCATCGAGGTATTGTGTGAGATTCTCCCCCGGAGATGGAATCCCTATAATAAAAGCAATGAGCTCTACTTCCATAGAGACAGGCTCTTCCACCCATGGGTACCCTCCATGGGTGACTTCCATCAGTTGTTTAACGTAGTTTTTTACATTGCGGCCCCTTCCAAAATGTGGGATATCCAACAGATTTAGAATCCCGGTGTTGGCCAGTCTGGCTACCCACTGTTTCGGTTGAAAAATTGTATCATCGAAGGGTCATGTACCCACGTTGTCCAGGTAGAACTTCCTTGCGAACAGGGATGATTGTAAGGATGGAAATTTATTTTAAAATGTAGAAACCTTGGCAAATCTTACTAATCCTTCATATGCCAACTATAAATTTTTGGTGATATTTTTGTAAAAATATTCAAATTTCTAAGGATTTTATATAGTCTGTATAAAATTTTGGCGAATCTTAAGGTAAAATAATTTTATCCTATAGAATTTGGGCAAATCATTTTTAGAATAGCGAATCATTTTTGGGGAAAACCATGGAAAATTAGCCCATGAGCAAAATTTAGCCCCTAAAATCATCCCTGATTTAGAATTCATGGAACTTGTCCACATTGGCCGCATCATGGTCCAAGTATCGTAGTTTCTCCATGCATCCTAAAAGGTTAGGTGTGGTGCGCACCCCTTCCAGAATGCGTGGCAAGACTATGGTTGTTGCAGCCTGTTTTCCCAATGATCTTGCTATGGGTTGTTTTCCCTTTCGTTGCGGTGGTTGAATCAAGCTTCCAACCTCCATTGTTCTGTCATCTTCATATGCCTTTGGACGGCCGGTAACATCTTCTACGATACCCTCTTGTTGTCACTTTGGCATTGTTGTGTGTGACTATTCTGGCGTGGTCGCTTCTTTCTAGTTTGGGACTGTCCCATTTACCCTCGGGGCCACTTCAGTGTATTCAGGGCGTGAAGAATTTCCTGCATCCTTGGCCTGCTAGCCCTGTCCCATTTCTAGCATATCAATGTCCATGCCAAATGTTGTTGTTTGTTAGGTTTCCTCCACCACAGGTGTGGGGCTTGTTTGTTCCATATTGGGTGAATGGATTTCATCCAAGCTGACAAACTCGACAGTTTTTGCGGGTTCTTGTTCCCTTCCCTATGGTTGTTGTGGTGCTCTGAGGTTGCTTTGAGGTTTTCTGTAGGCCTGGCTCGGTGCACCTAGCTTGGGTGGTGCCATGGTAGTTAAGATGATTTTCGTCGAGCTAGTTCGCTTTGTAACTCTTGCAAACTCGCTCTCTGCTCCATACAATCTCTCGCTCCGTGCTTTCTCAATTTCACAATAACCCTTATGTTACCTA
>JASDQU010104740.1:132245-143344 GCA_032191745.1 Picea mariana | reverse complement strand
GCTGGGTGGAATGAATTTGTTCCTCTGTCTTCCCTCTACGCTTGTCTAATATTCTCTAGGACCTACCTTAAGTCGCCCAACTCATCCTGAATTTGGTCCCTTTGGTGTTGGGTGTCTTCAAACTCCTCAACTTCCCGTTCGTGGACTCTTTCGAACACGAGGTCTGCATCATCCTCGGTGATTGTATATTCTAGTGGATTCTTGTGCGCCTTAGCCTTTTTTCACACACCCCCATTCTGTTTTATCGAACTCTTGGTTTGGCCTTGTTCCTGTTGGGTAGCACTTGATGTGGTTCCCTGTGTTGTCTCATCCCCTTTTTTCTATTCTTTCGGTGCCTGGGTGGTGTCGTTTTTCCCGTCTTGGGTACCTTTCTTTGGCACACCCCCTTCCTTTTGTTATGTTGGGTTCTAACTTGGCTTTGACTTCTTTTCCACATCTTTATCCCCGACAGGTGTCTGATATTTCCCTGCATTAGCCTCCTTACCTGTGGGCATCTCTTGATTTAGAACTGGAAATATCCAGTCATCTTTCCAATCCTTGATGGACATCTCTACGTCTTCTTCCTTGACGCAGTATCGATGTTGTAGTCATTCTTTCTCAAGATCCCTTCGCACTTGGATCCATATAGTATGCATGGTCACTTTGAATTTGGTGATGTCTCGATATTGCGTGACCACTTCTGGAGTAATTCGCCAAGTGTTAGCAATGCTTTCTTGGAGGTCATTGTAATACCCCACGAACATGCTTGCATTTTCACTTCTGGATTTTGAGTCTGAAGTGATCCCCAATGATGTGTATCATGTTGCAAGGAAATGACTGGTTCACTCGCAAAATTGTGTCTACTGGGGCTCCTTCCATTCGATCAAGGTGATCAAGATGAGTAGAAAATAATAGTGAAACTTTGTCCCCAAGTCCTGTGTGTCTTTGCAGTCCTCAAGGAACAAGTTTAACAAGTACGGGGCCCAACTGAGCATAGTTCCCTCCGCACATTGTGTTGCAACAACAATGACCCTAGCAGGGACTTCCTCCTTGCGGCACTTCCTGAGCAACTTGCACGCCATGAGTTTGGTGTCTATCCTTGTTGTTGCGTCACTGATGCACTTGATGATGATTCTGTGTGACCCTCTTTCTATGCCATACGTCTTCTTCATCTCCTCCACCGAATCCTTCTCCTTTGTATTTTCATCGAGGTATTGTGTGGGATTCTCCCCTCGAGATGGAATCCCTGTAATAAAAGAAATGAGCTCTACTTCTATAAAGACAGGCTCTTCCACCCATAGGTACCCTCCATGGGTGACTTACATCAATTGTTTAACATAGTTTTTTACGTTGCGGCCCCTTCCAAAATGTGGGATATCCAACAGATTTAGAATCCCGGTGTTGGCCAATCTGGCTACCCACTGTTTCGATTAAAAAATTGGATCATCGAAGGGTCATGTACCCACGTTGTCTAGGTAGAATTTCCTTGCGAACAGGGATGATTATAAGGATGGAAATTTATTTTAAAATGTAGAAACCTTGGCGAATCTTACTAATCCTTCATATGCCAACTATAAATTTTTGGCGATATTTTTCTAAAAATATTCAAATTTCTAAGGATTTTATATAGTCTGTATAAAATTTTGGCGATTTTTAAGGTAAAATAATTTTATCCTATAGAATTTGGGCAAATCATTTTTAGAATAGTGAATCATTTTTGGGGGAAAACCATGGAAAATTAGCCCATGAGCGAAATTTAGCCCCTAAAATCATCCCTGCTTTAGAATTCATGGAACTTGTCCACGTCGGCCGCATCGTGGTCCAAGTACTGTAGCTTCTCCATGCATCCTAAAAGGTTAGGTGTGGTGCGCAGCCCTTCCAGAATGCGCGGCAAGACTATGGTTGTTGCAGCCTGTTTGCCCGATGATCTTGCTATGGGTTGTTTTAACTTTCATTGCGGTGGTTGAATCAAGCTTCCAACCTCCATTGTTTTTTCATCTTCATATACCTCTGGACGGCCGGTAACATCTTCTACAATACCCTCTTGTTGTCGCTTTGGCGTTGTTGTGTGTGACTATTCTGGCGCGGCCGCTTCTTTCTAGTTTGGGACTGTCCCATTTACCCTCGGGGCCACTTCAGTGTATTCAGGGTGCGAAGAATTTCCTGCATCCTTGGCCTGCTAGCCCTGTCCAATTTCCATCATATTAATGTCCATGCCAAATGTTGTTGTTTGTTAGGTTTCCTCCACCACAGGTGTGGGGCTCACTAGTTCCATATTCGATGAATGGATTTCATCCAAGTTGACAAATTCGGCAGTTTTTGCGGGTTCCTGTTCCCTTCCCTGTGGTTGTTGTGGTGCTCTGAGGTTGCTTCAAGGTTTTCTATAGGCCTAGCTTGGTGCACCTATCTTGGGTGGTGCCATGGTGCTTAAGATGATTTTCGTCGAGCTAGTTCACTTTGTAACTCTTGCTAACTCGCTCTCTGCTCCATACAATCTCTCGCTCTATGCTTTCTCAATTTCACAATAACCCTTATGTTACCCGAGTGCCTTCCTTATATAGAAAGTGGTGTGAAAATTCTCGGATAAGTTACCTGAGCTATGTTTTAAATGAATTGGTGCTTCCCGCGTTCTTGACATTCAATTCCCTTGACATCGCCATTTGGCATGATTAATGTGACGTCGCTTAGAAATTTATTGTCATTCAATTTTGATAGACTCTGCCAGTTGGCACCTATTTGTCATAACCGTCGTTTTTCAAATTTTTGCCTTTTTCTGACCGTTGGCCCTTTTTCCAACGCACTAAGTTTTCCCAGTGTGCGCTATGTTGTTTCGGCGGTGCATGTGGAAATTTTATTTTCATCCTGCTAAGGCTATTTTAACTGCATGTTATCTTCTGGTGTCTGGCGTGATAATTCCCATGTTGCTAAACGCAGTCCTTTGTTGTTTGGTGTGTTTTTTTTTTTTTTAAGTGTTAGGAGGTCGATTGTCTATATACAATTTCAGTTGACTCCCATTGATCATTCCTTTGAGTTTTGTTCCTCCCAAATCCTTCAACTGTACATCTCTGACAGTATTTACTTCATATGGTCCTAACCAATGCATTCTGGTTTTTCCTGGGTGTTGAAGAGATTTACTGTCGTACACCAAAACTAGGTCTCCCTCCTTGAAAATTTTCCTTTTGATATGTCTATCATGCCAAGATTTATCCCTTGTTTTTTGTACCTCTTTGTGAAACCCTACTAGAATCCTATCTTCTTCCATGAGCATCAGCTGACTTAGCCTTTATTATATTGCGCCTCGCTCTATCATGTTAGTAATTGTTGCTACACGCAGACTAGGTACCAAAACTTCTAATGGAACCACTGCTTCTTGTCCATACACCAATATGAATGGTGTATGCCCTGTCAATTTTTTACATGTGGTCCCGTATGCCCACAGTACTGTTGGTATCTTCAAGTCCCAATCATCCCTGTTGACATTGCAGATCTTTGTCAGTGCATTCTCTAGGATCTTATTAAAGGCTTCCATTGTTTCATTTGCTTGAGGATGATATGGTGTACTATTTTGATGATAGACTTCAAAGTCCTCAGTCATAGTCTTAATAGTGAAGTCAATGAAGTAAGTTCCTTGGTAACTCATCACAATCCTTGGGCATCCAAATCTAGTGATCACTTTCTCAAACAAGAAGTGTGTTGTTGTCTCTACGCTGCAATATTTTACTAGTGTTGCTTTTGCCCATATTGTGAAGTACTATGTAGCTGTAATAATACACCTTGCTCCTGACCTCTTTGTTGGTGGGTTAATTGGTCCCACAAAGTCTATTGCCCATTTTTTGAATACCTGCAAGGTTACTTGTGGTCTTAGGGGCATCATGTCCCATCTATTGGGTTTACCAAGCCTCTAACATACATCACATATCTGGCAGTAGTCCTTTGAATCTCTATGAACATTCGACCACCATAGTCTTGTACGCAATACCTTCTGCACGGTCTATTTTCCTGCATAATGTACTCTTGTTATTCCCTCATGGGCCTCTGCTAAAATCCTAGGCCTTTCATGTTCTAATACACATCTTCTCAAGATGTTCGGTGCAACCTTCTTGTATAAGTGTCCTACATCAATTGATAGTCTACTAGATTTGTCTTCTACGCAGCGTTGAATTCTTGTGGCGCAGTCCATGTACTCAAGTATTGAATGATGTCAGCAAAATATTCATCAGCTACTTGGACTGAAAATAATTGTGCATCAGGGAAGTTGTCCTCTATATTCATAGGTTCCTCTCCATTGGTGATCCTTGACAGGTGATCAGGTCTTGCATTCAAATTCCTGAAACAGAAATAACCATCTACAAATTCTCCCCCCGAACACTAGCTTATTCACTAGGTATTTGAGAGTTGAATTATCTTTAAACATCTTGAAATGTTTTCCCAGTAAGTAATCTCTGAACTTCTAAAGTGCATAGACCATAGCTAAGCCTTCTCTTTTTCTGGTATTGTAATTCTACTCTGACTCTGACAGTTTTCTTCTAGCAAATTCTATAGGATGGTCCAATTCCGTTGTTCATGGTTGTGCTAGAATAGCTCCAAGTGTTATGGTTGATGCATCTACATGTACATGAAATGTCCTTTCCCAATCCGAGAATACTAGTATTGGTGCGGTTACCATCTTCTCTTTTACAATGTCCAATCCTCGTTGACAATCCTCATTCCACTAAAACTTGCTATCTTTTCTCAACAGTTTCTCCATTGGCACAGTGATCTGCGCATACCCTTTTATGAATTTCTTGTAGTATCTTGTATGTCCCAATGTTTTTCTTAACTGGCATACTAATTTTGGTGGTGGTAGATTAATAATTAGTGCAATTTTGGCAGGATCTACTAGCAAGCCTTGTTTACACACTATATGGCTTAATAGTATCCCAAAGGGTGTTCCAAAGATGCACTTATTAATGTTTAGTGGTATTTGACACTGCCTGCATATTTCTAACATCAGCCTCAACACCTCTACATGGTTTTTTAACAAACTGTACATTGTCCAATCATCCAGATATACCTCTAAAAACTGGTGGATGAATTATTTAAATGCAGCTATGACTACTCTAGAAAATATTGTTGGTGCATTCTTCAATCCAAAAGGCATGACTGTGTACTAGTAGGACCCCCATTATGTGGCAAAAGTGGCATTGTACATGTCTTATGTGGCTATCTTGATCTGATGGTAGCCTGAGAATTCATCGTTGAATGAGTAAGCTTCCCGGCCTCCTACATTCTCCAACACCTCGTCTGTGAAAGGGGTAAGGAAAGGGTCATGTAGGCAAGCATCATTCAAATTACTCAAGTCGAAACATATCCTTATCCTCCCCTGGTTATTCTTTGAACTACCATAGGGCTCACCCATTCAGATTCATCCACTGGTTCTATCATTCCAGTGTCCAACATCCAGTCAATTTCTTCTTTCACTTTTTTCTTATGTATTGGGTTTAGTCTATAGGGTCTCTGTCTTACTGGTCTTGCCTCATATATGAGAGGTATATTCATTTCACCTAGCTCTCCTAATATGCCTTTCATTTTCGTGAACGTTTTTGGGAACAGGTAACTGTACTCGCGCAGTAACTCAGTTATGCTTTCTACTGTTTGCTCATCCCAGTGGTCTCCAATGTTGGCCATTTTGGGATTCTCATCTGTCCCAATGTTGAATTTATTCACCTTGATTGGCACAGCAAATACATTTGATTCTAGAGGTGGACCTTCCACCTCTCTTTTACCTTCAAATTTTGTTATCTGAATGTTGCACGGGTCATCTTCATCTGGTGCTTCTTCCTGCGCATGGTAGCATGACAATAGTTGTTTTACTGTCTGTCTGTTCCATTGTTGATATTTTTTCATGAGTTCAACTTCTGGTTCTTTATTGAATATTACCCCTCTGATTTGTTTGAGTGTTGAGTCTATGTTGGGGTTCTCATGTTCAAATGAGAAAGTGACTGTAAAAATTTTCTTTAATATTGTCCAATCTGTAGTTCCTCTACGCAATTCCTGGTATGTATACCAGTTTGTTGGAATCCCTTCTAATGTGTGAATAAAGTGATGAGGACATTCCTCTCGTGGTGTCATCCTCCATAGTATTCTGCACTTCTCCAAGTGTTTTGTTGGTGCCCCATGTCCCTCATATTTCTGAAGTTAGTTGCTTCCTTGTTCTGCGCCAAATTTGATGCACAGTAACCGCTTACATTGGTACCAATCCTTGACTGTCTCTTTGTACGCACCCCACCATATTGCAGGTGTTTCCTTGAGTGCTATATCTAGGGCTAAGTGACTATGATTTTCTAATACTTCATATTTGTATCTTGTTAAGAATATTTCTAAGTCATTCACCCCATGGAAGCTAGGAGGTTCCCTTATCTCTGTACCTACCCATATTATTATGTGGTCTATTATTGTGCATCTTCTTGTGGAGGCTTAGTGTAACCTCTAGTGCCAATTATCTAAGAATGTATCTGAGTCGGACGTGCATGACATGATACTTCTCCAACTAAGTACCCCATCTACAATTGGATTCACATAATCTTCTTCTCTCGCGGTTGTTTTGTACAACTGGTTAGTTTGCTCCAAATCTAAACAAGTGGGTTCTACAAACCTTTCCCCTTTGGATGGGTCCAATGGTGCTTTGACTCTGTATTATCTTGAATCGAATGTCATCTTCCTCGTTTTTAAGCTGATTATGTCCTGATTGTTAAAATCCCAATCCAATCCAAGCAATGTTGTATAAGATGTTGTGCCATCCACTATCTCTATCACTTCGAAATCAGATTTAGTGCACACTCCATCCAGATCTACTGTCACCCCCTTTAGCCTTCCAATTGGTAGACCTTTGTGTTGATTTGCTAGTTTTAGCTGAACAGGTGAATATCCTAATGTGGGATCTCCAATACATTGCCATGTCTTCTTGGGTAACACATTTACTTCGAATCCTAAATCTAGTATGTTGTCTCCCATGTTGAAATCTCCAATTTTGGCATTCAATCGGAATTATCTGCTTGTTCTCCTCCTTGTATGCAAATGATTAACTGTTTTATGTTCTAGCTTTCCTTCTCCCTCTATGCTACATATTTCTAACATATTTTGTAACACTTTAACAGATGATGGATCATTTAGTAGTTTAACAAAGGATTGCAGAAAATCCATAATCGTACCTACTTGTCCTAGGGGTTGTGTTTCTTTGGTGTGATCCAGCGCTAGAGGCATCTTGTATGCTAGTACTTCTCGGGTATGATGCGCAATTGATGTCGATGTAATATCTGGCTTCAAGAATTCTTGTCTGACTTGCTTGAATATATCCTTTTTGTTTCATGCATCAAACTGCTTCTGCAGTTTGGCATTCTTCTTCACCCATTGGTGTTGTGTTGGATCTTGTCTTACTGCGTCGTTTCCTGTCTTAGCTCCTCTCCGCATAACTATGTTGATATTTCTTCTTTCATCCCTTGCTTCTGCTGAAATCTACTGACCATTCTAATTGTTCTGATTTCTCTTTTCCTAGATATTCCCCAATAGTGTGGGACATTATTTTGTGTCATGATCTGATGCGCAACAATACATACATGTCATTGGTGGAAGTGGACATTCTCTTGCATAGTGTCATAGTTTTTTATGGTTGTGGCATACCATTGGTCCTCTACTTCTTCCAAGTCCTCCTCTTCCTCTTCCTCCACCTCTGTAGCCAGCTCGATATCCTGGTGGTGCATTGTACTGGGGCACATGGTTATACTGCGTGGATTATAGTGTGGTTGTGCGGTATTGTACTGCATCTACGCAGTGTTATATTGTTGTTGCGCAATGTTATATTTTTTTTGAGCAGTGTTATATGGGGCTGGTACTTGGTTAAACTATGATGCAACTTTCCTAGTCATCATTTCTGTCTGCACCCTATAAGCATCTGATGTTCTTTCCCTCATCAAGTCCATGGTCTGCAATCCTTGTCATCATGGCCTTCTGACTTGCAAAAGTTGCAATATGAACTCTTAGGTATTGTTTGGTATTTCTGTGTCATTGGATAGTGATATGGATCATGCCCTTGTTTCTTACAGATCTCACACCATAGTCCTTCTGTTGGCAAAGGGTTTGGTAATCTTGTTTCCATGTATTGTGCAAATGTCGGGAATTCATTCTTATGGTA
This sequence comes from Picea mariana, assembly GCA_032191745.1. Taxonomy (NCBI): domain Eukaryota; kingdom Viridiplantae; phylum Streptophyta; class Pinopsida; order Pinales; family Pinaceae; genus Picea; species Picea mariana. The sequence continues at coordinate 135,195 of JASDQU010104740.1, read as the reverse complement.
TCCTTCTGTCCTACATGTGGTACACCAAACGGCTTCTCTTTTTTCCTTACCCCTGTTCTAGTTTATTTAAAATGTTAAGTTCTTAAAATACCCCTTCAACTCCTCTAAGGTTGGATCTGTCTTTTGATATTGATTCTCTTCCAGTTATAGGGTTGCCTGTAGAGCCTCCGCCTGGGTCTGAAACTTTTGTTGTCCCAAGGGGTATTTCAAGTGTGGGATCAATGAATTGATAAACAGATGCATATGTTGCATATATGTCATGACATACTTTAGTTTTCCCTTCAATCATTTGAATCTCTAGTCAACATCCCACACAGCTTCTCCTGGTTTCTATCTAATCTCTATCATCACATTCATGTATTGATCCTCTGAGCTAGGCTTCTGAAATTCATTTATCAGTAGATTTTTGATATCTCCAATCATTCTGGTTGTCCCTGGCGGACTGTTTGCAGCTATGCTCATGTACCAATCCAGTGTGTGATATCTTAGCGTGATGGCTAACTACACAAGTTTAGTGTCCTCATCTGTGATCTGTTTTTCTTCCTAGATCTTTTCGCAAATAAACAAGTGCTTCTGAGGGTCCTCTGACGCCTCTTCTTTGAATTGTGGTAACCTGATGGTGGGATCATGTTCTACCATACTCAATGTTGAACTACTACCTCCGCGTGGTGTAGATACTTGACTAATTCTTCCTAAACTGGCTCCCCCAATTGTTTTTCCCTGTGTATATGTACTTCCTACTATCTTCCTTCTCCCGAAATTAAGTTGTCTAAAGGGTGGTGTTCTTATTGGTGTATTAGTCGCACATGGGTTTATGGGTTCCACACAGACACTGATATGGATAGGAGTGATGCCTTATATTCCCTCTCTTGGACCTCTCCTCTTCCTCTCATATGTCACGCGCAGGATTTCCTTAATGTGCTCCATAGCCCGGAGATCCTCTACCTCTTCTTCATCACTTGTCAAGCCCTCCCTCACGGCTATGGATATTTTTTTGGTGTTCATATTATATTGGTAGGGTACTCTACTGTGCATTCTTCCAGTTGTTTCCATGATCTGATTGATCTGGTCTTTTTCCATTATGATTGGTTCCAAGGCCTCCTCCTTCTTTCCTTTATCCATTTCTCCCTCCATTTCTCCATATCCTGTCAATGCTTCCCCCATGCATGCAGAGAAGTTTAGTTGTCTGAAGCCATTGTCATTACACCTTTATTATATAGTAATATCTTAATAGAGGTATATAGAAATCTGATATACCTACCTCGAGGTCCCTTCAAGAACTCTTGCTCTGCTGAGATGTAAGATTTCGATGTATCTACTGCAAATTATGTGAAAAATACTGCAAAAATGATGTCTAACCAAAAATCTATTGCACGTGTAAATTTATTGTCAACTTGTTGTAACTGCGTGATCTCTACAGGATTCCACTCTAACTTTCTAATCTAATTTGTAGGATGTTTGTCTTTCAACCTTGATATTCACTCCTGCAACACATGCGGGAAATCATTGAAAAATACTTCATGCAAGTCGTTGAATACGTACTTGTCCAAGTATTTGCGTGGTGTTAACTTTGGGTTTCTTTTATCTTTCTGTGCAAACTCCGGCTCCTTTGTTTTCAACCAGCTCACTATCTCTGCCTTCGTTGGGTTCCACGGTCTCAACCTCCCCTTTTATATTCTCATTCTCTTAACGTCTTGTCCTCCGACCTGGCATTCTTTTGATGCAACTTCAGCAGATCTCTTTCACTCAATCCCATCATGTTCCAACCAACCAGAAACGGAACCATTTGTTGGTTTTTGTTATTCTACTATATTATTTATATACTAATCTTCCCCTACTATCATAGGTTGACCCAGTTTTAGCTTTAAAAAGCTTCCAACAAAATCCCTCTAAACCTATCGGCCCTCCTGGTAAACCAGAAGGCAACGTAGAACACAAGGTGTACTGCACAATCTCACCCGAGATAGCTCTATGGGTGGCTACAATACTTAGGTGTTTGTAGCCTAGGAATGAGTGGAGATATGTGGTTGTACCATGTGATGTTTATTTATTTAGTCTAACATCTAATTAAAGCAGGCATTCTATTCATGCATGTGGAGTATCGTGTCTAACTAGATCCTTCATTCATTCATCTAACATTCAATACTTAACAATAATAGAGATGCATACATTTAATCACATAACACAAGTGTTACTGTGGTTCACCCCCTCCTGGGCTACGTCCACAAAGATATGGCTCTCAAGCTCTTTATTATGTTCCAGTAATATGTCACACCACGTGTGTTTACAATCTTGGATCTTACAATCTCAATAGGCTTCCTAATCCCTGTGAAGCTGACTAGATCGCACCAGGCTCCTCATCATGCGATCTAACCCTCGGGATCGATTTGCTCAATGATTCTCTAGCTCACCGGCTTACGAAATAGTACAGTTCTTACCAACCTTACAACTTTAGGACTCTCCCTCAGTACTTCGATCTCTGTCTGATCCGTCCTCTTTTTTCCCCTTCTAGACCATCTAAGTACTACTTATATCTATTCATGGCTCATCATCCACTACAATACATTACCAAAACCCTAACCCTAACGTCATTAGATCTCCCTTGCATGTGCACCTCGCATGCTTCCCTCGCACGTGCTACTTTTCCTTCCAATTGTCCTTTCTTTCCTTCGTGCTTCTCTTCCCAAAAATAGCATTTTCCCCTGACTGGGTCTGCATCCAATAACCTCCCACAATCAAACCAAGAAACCCTCCATTAAATGTTTGATAGCATCAAGTTGAAATATGTTTTATTTGAATGTCACATCGCATCATCTTATTCTTCTTTTTATCTATGGCCACCATTTTTGCTAGTTGAGTGTTATATATATATATATATATATATATATATATATATGATGTCGAGTATGCATGATATATCGAGATTTATCTCTGGCCATAGTTTTTATTG
>JASDQU010104740.1:117108-130035 GCA_032191745.1 Picea mariana | reverse complement strand
AATTTCAGGGTTAGTACTATAATTGGAATTGTCCTAACTCTCAGTTGTATGATATCAGACTCTTCGATTGATAAAGCTAGTCGCTCTGTATTAAGTCTGTGTGTGTGATTAATTTTTGTGTAAAGAATCCAGTGCCGTATCAAGAGTCTCGGGCCCTTTAAAGGCAGGTTTTCCACTCTTGCGACACACCTGACAGAGATTACTAGTTTCTGCCTGAGCAGTCGGCCAGGAGCCTATCTGACATTCTCTCTCTCCGGAGTAGAGAACCAAGATTAAACGCCCTGCTTTCCTGTGCAGAAATAGTAGGATCTACTACTATGGATTCTTCGCTCTGTGATCGTACTGTGCCTAACCCAGTGTGTCGTTAAATGCTTGCGTTGTGCACCTTGTGTCTTTGGTCGTTTATTGCTTGCAGTTACTCGTTGTGTGCCTTCAGTCTTCTTTGTGATGAACATCATGGTTGCGTCTTGATGGTTGTCGGGTGGCGACGTAGAGCCAAGTGTGTCGGTTCCTTTTTACACGCGCGCACACACCTTAAACAAAAGAAAAAAAAAACAAAAAAAAATTGCACCTGTTAAAGAGTTGTTGTCATAACGAGGAGGTACGTTACAAAGCCTAATCTTTTAATGAGACCTTTTTATCGATTTGAATTTCCTTATTACTCTTGATTTTTTAATCAAGCTTAATTTGTAACTTGGGTGTTTTTCTTTTTATTTGTTCCCTTGCTCAATTTTCTTCTCATCGATTACCAAATCGGCCCTAGTTTTTTTATCGAGTTGTTTTATATATTTCAAAATGTTTATTTCCTTGATCTTTTAATCGACCCTATTCTACCTATTTCCATTTGAATTTTACATCCAACTAAAAAATCAAGTCTGGTCCCTTGATTGGACCCTCGTCTATATTGGGTTTCATTTTTTTAATTTAAATGATTAGACTAATTCATGAATCAACATGCCTTGATTCAAAATTGGGTCCTCTCTCAATCCTCGTCTGAAAGTTGTTCAACCCTGATATCATTTTATCTCGAACCTTTAATTTGTCTTTAAGGCATGAAGTGACCATTAAAACATCCATGAGTGCGAATTTAATTAATGGCTCATCACCTTATATTGGTTGTTGACACCATCATACTTACACAACTCTTTCAAAATTTTGGTCATAATGTAAATTCATATAATTACCTTTCAAACTAAATAGAAGTCTTTCCATAGTTACTACATTGTATAGTTTAAAATTTCATTTTGAATTAAATCATTTCATGAAAGACAAAGTTCCATACATTATTGGTTGAGAACTTGTTATCATTTATAACAATCGGGATATTGCCAGACAAAGAAGCACACCAGTTTGCCATCTAAGATTATTGTGTTCAATTTCGAAACCATGTACATATATATTGTTGCTAAAAAAATAACAATTAAAGAAAAAAAAATGAGTTTAAAATTCTAAACCAAACATTAATGTTAAAGCTAAAAGAAATTAAAACAAAATTACAGTAAGAGAAAGCAAGAAAGAAACTAGATATTGATGAAAAAGCCAAATTGAATTCAAAGGTAACCAAATTGAATTCAAAGACTAACAAATTAAGAAAAGAAAATGAATATCTAAATCAACTGAAAAATAAAGACTTAGGAAGAAGAATCATCTAAGAAAAGAGTTGTGACAAAAGTAGGAGAATATAACAAAACTTAAAAGAAAGGTAGTTTTGTTTCTTCCCACAAAATGAAGTATCCAAGGGACAACGTTCATATAAATAGGGAGAGCATCCGTCCCCTTCCATGTGTTGATGAGGGAGCTATCGAAAGATAACTGAGGAGAATTTCTGTCTTGGTGACACGTGGAATTTTGATGACACATGGATCTAAGCAGTGGGATAGATAATAGTCGACACATGGCATAACATCCAATTTAATTGCAATATATGTGACTTCATCAGAACTTGGAGTGCACGTGGAAAGTTCGTTTAAAGGAGAAAGGACGTGACTAGACGTAAATTTCAATGCGTGGATTAGATTTGTCAGTCGGTGAAAGTGTGGCCTCCTTGTCACCATAGAATATGTACACGTGACATGACATGGAGTATATTTCTTATTAGTGTTACATGGTTTTCTAATTGATTTTATGTACTACATAATTTCAAAGCTTCAACCTTTGGTTTTTAAAAGCTTTGATGAAATTAATGACCTTTTATGTTGTATTTTTTTTAATTATTATATTGTAGGATGAAGGAAATAACAATTTTGTTAATGTTTTGTCTTTCATGGCTTCTTTTATCTTTCTTGGCTTTGTTTGCCTTTTTAATCTTTGTGATGTTCATGTTTTTTATATTCATTTTGTTGTATGTGTTATCATTATTAAAATATATTTTATCTGATTTATAAGTTTTGTTATTTGATTTTATTAAGGTTGATTGGAAACAATAAGGATGTTAAAATTTAGTTATCTTTTGAATTTGATATGGAAGACTTTGGAGTTGCAAATTTTATTTTAGATATGGAAATTAAAAGAGATTAGGTAAACATGAAACTTTGGTTGAATAAGAGGAAATATGTTGAGATAGTATTACAGAGGTTTAATATGCAGGAATGTACACTAGTCAAAGTCCCTATTCTTGTAGATGTGAAATTATCTACAGATAGTTGTCCCAAGATACAAGAAGAGGAAGCGAACATGTCATGTGTTTTGTATGCTAGCGTTGTTGGCAGTTTGATATATTCAATGGTCTATACTAGACCGAACATTGCTCATGCAGTGGGAGTTTTGAGCAGGTATATGTCAAAACTAGGGAAGGAGCATTGGATAGTTGTAAAGAGGGTTTTTAAGTATTTGTGTGACACTATAAATTATACAATTTGTTACCAAGGAAGACCTGAATCTAATAGAGTGTTAGATGTACATGACTTTGTTGATGCAGAATAGGCTAGAGATCTAGATCACAGAGGACCTATAAGTGGTTATATGTTTAACCTATTTGGAGGAGCAATCGGTTGGATGAGCAAGAGACATGATATAGTTGTACTCTCAACTACAAAAGCTAAATACATGGTAGCCACACATGCAAGCGAGAAAGCTATATGGTTACAAGATTGTGTTCATGTATTGGGTTTGTATAACAAACTGTAAGGATAGATTTAGACAATAGGTAACTAATTATTATGGAGATCTAAAGGAAAAATAACCTTAATAGTAAATATTTCAGTATTTTATTAGATATGTTGTGATGAACTGTTCCAGAGGAATATCCACAGCAGTTTACAGATCATATTGGTATCGGAACAGGCTTTTCTTTTGTGTATTTGCGGGAAGTTCCAGGATCTAGGAATCAACTTAAAGAGAAGTCGCATAAACCCTAGCCATGATGGACATATATGTTCATAATAACCCTCGAGATCTAGTAGAAGAAAGATTTGAGTGTTTGGAAATGCAAGATGTTGACATCGGTCGCAATATGAACTTCCTCATTATGGCTCTAGCAAGCAAGCTTGGACGTTCAAAGATGATGGAGGCTCTAACTCAGAGAACATATCGGAGGGAAATTCAGAAAATCAAGAAGACTCAGTAAAGGAGTCGCGGAACGAATCCAAGAAATAGTAGTCGAGTTTGAGTTTCGTTAACTCTTCACAATCCCTATTTAAGATGTAATGCCCCTTTCCAAATAGGAGCTCCAGAGAGGAGGCTTAATGGTCTAAACTGCCCTGTTAGACTATAGCCAGGGCCAGAAAGGGGTAAACAGGGTCACTAGAGGTCACTTCAGTCACCGGTGTTATATTCGGAAAGTGACATTGAGCTAAAAAGGGTTAAAAGTGATTTTAAGTCATTATGAGCTAAAAATAGAAGTCAACAGTGAATTAGGTTTTCCACAGTGATTTAGGGTTTTGGAAGTCAACAGTGAATTAGGGTTTCAGAAATGATTTAGGGTTTTGGAAAGCTATAAAGGAAGGTTCGGCGACCTAATTCATTATTATGAAGATTATGACTTGTCATTGAGGAGAAGAGGCACATCTCAGGAGAGATAGTTTAGTGGATTCCAGGAGGAGGACACCAGTTGGATGATTTCGGTGTTGAGAGACACACCCTAGTCACCGGGAAGATCATTCAGGTCTTCCATCATTCTTTAGAAGCAGTTACACAGTGTTCAGCAGCAAGGGCGCATTCATCCAAAGTGAGGGCATAGCTTCTGAGAGGGTTTTTAGTCAACTTATCCCATCCAGGGAGAATTCTGAGATTTCCCTCCGACGCATTTGAGAGGAGGGCAAGGCGCATCTTTTGCCTAGTTCCTCATCAGATTCTGATGGAGGAATCAACTGGGACACATTTTCCAGACTTGGACATGCGACACTTTTGGCAGGTACATTTGGGGTTCCAGAGCGAGCATCAGACCAGATTCAGGGAAACCCTTCCGACCCATTTCCCAGTAGACCAAAGTGGTCATTTTGAGACATATCTTGTCCGATTCTGATGGTGGAATCACTAGATGCATTTTGCCAGAAGAAGAGGGGCACATTCCCCCGGGGGTATCTATTTGGGGTCCAGAATCATCAGTAGAGGGGTCCGACAGATACCAGTACTGAGGACTAGAGTAGGGTGCATCATTTGGGACAATTTCCAAGCCATTCTGAGAAGTATAGCTACCAGGGTGAACTTTCCAGACTTCCAGCAGTTACCGTCAGAGCTGCCATATTCCCAGCGCACCCATTGATTCCACAACACTCACATATTCTGGGTATTATCTTTTAGTTGCTTATTTGTATTCCGGCTAAGATCCTTTTGTCCTCTAATCTAGCCGAGTGTTGTTATTTTATTCAGCCGCATTCGGCCTATTGTAGTCCGCAGAGATATCACAATACAAACTTTGCAGTCCTTTGTCGCATTTGTTATTTGTATGATCATTTATATGTTGTAAACGATTAATCCTACACACACATTAGTAGTGTTTCCTAGACTAGCCAAGTCAGGAACATTACAATGGTATCAGAGCTTTTGTCCTGCCATCCTGTGACTAAAGACAATGAGTGGAGCAGAAGACCCAGAGGGTCGTGAACACATAGGTGATGAATATGTCACTTACAGCAGGCATAAGGAAAGAAGGCATAGGCCTGACTTTCCCCCTTTTCCTCCTAGCTCAGAGGAAGAGGAAGAGGCACACAGAGAAGCAGAGAAAAGGGCAAAGCGTGAGGCTGAGCGCGAGGCTGAGAGGATGTTAGGAGATAGATATGAGTGACCAAAGGGTAGTGGCAAGGCCCCCGTGGATCCAGAGATAGCTTTCATGCAGATTATCAACGATATGTTAGCTAGTCAATGGACCATGTCTCAGTCCTTGGCACAGGTGGTTGATAGATTGGCTAGAGTGGGCCCCAGACACACAAACCCCGCATGCAACACAAGGGAACTCAGGAGCAGGCAGTAGACCCCAGTCACCCTCTCGCACATACACCTCTGTGAGTAGGATTCCCAGACCCTTGTTTCCCAGTTTTCAGAGGGCACCCCCGGTAGAAGCACCGTCGTCGATAGCACAGAGGCCACCCACTCATGCAGAGGACATTGCAGAGTATAGGAGGGAGTACGCAGCATTGGGTCGTGACTTCCATCAGGACATGACCTTAGTCGATTACTGTGGACTCAGACTCAGGAACCACCCCAGAGAGCCGCAGAGGGGAGGACCACAACAACAACAGGGACATAACCTCGATTTCATCCGAAAAGTTGGGAAACTCACCATCCCTTATTTCAACGGATCGTCCAAATACACCGCCAGAGCTTGGGTATAGAAGCTAGACATGTACTACAAGCTCAACCAGATGACCAAGACAGAGGCCATCAGTTTCGCGACCTTACACTTGGAGGGTGAGGCACACGAGTGGTGGTATCATGGACTAGTGACATTGGGTCACAGCCGCATCACCTCCTATAGGGAGTTTACAGATAGGCTCATGGACAGGTTTGATAGGAAGGATCCCGAGATACACTTCAGGGATCTATCCTAGTTGAGACAAACTAGTACAGCATAGGTGTTCATCACAGAGTTTCAGCGAGTAGTCGTGGCAGTGACAGATATATCAGAGCCCAGGTTGATCATGTTATTCACAGAAGGACTCACAGATCCTTTGAGAGGATGGGTGAAGGCATACAGGCCTCCCACTTTGCAGGATGCCATCCTTCACACTCGAGATCTGGCAAACTCAGTGCTAAAGACTAAAACTTTCTCCAAACCATTTGTGCCCTAGAGGGATCGAGACAGGAAGCCATTCCAGAGAGAATGGAAGGGCAAGGAGAAGTTGGATGATGAGACTAGGAGAAAGCTTATAGGGAAGAAGCTTTGTTTCAGCTGTAGAGATCCTTGGGTCCCAGGCCACAAGTGCATGGGCAAGGGAGAGATTCATTATATTGAGGTAGCAGCAGACAGCAGGGACAGTGAGGAGGAGGAGCAGGACAGTGGATCCACTAGTTCAGAGGAGGAGTCAACACCAGCAGAGGAGCAGCCTCTTCGTAGACCACTGACACTGGCAGGATCCCATCCTCCAATAGTCCCACAACCGCCAGAGCAGGTTAACAAGAGGAAACTAGCAAAGGGAGGAGTCATAGCAACCCTTTCTGGTGTTCCGAGGTATGATACCCTCTGTATCAGAGGGATTATTTAAGGACAACGGGCAATCACCCTGAAATATGGTGGGGCCACCTACAACTTCATCGACGCTTCACTAATATCGAGATGGGCACTTCAGACAGAGGAGTTTGAGGGGTTTGATGTTGCGGTAGCAGATGGCCACACAGTGGAGTGCCTAGACAGAGTTCCAAACTTAGAGATGAAGTTAGGAAACTATAGAGTGAGAGACACATTTTATGTGGTTGACCTATCGGACACAGATGTGGTGTTAGGAGTTCAGTGGATGATTACCTTGGGAAAAATCACCACCAACTACCAAACCTTGGAAATGGGATTCAGAGATCAGGATGGGAAGAAGGTTTTTCTAAGAGGTATGTTGACAGGAGCACCCAGGACAGTTTCATCCAAGAGGATGGAGACGATATTCAGACATGGGGAGGTAGCATATGCCGCAGAATGCTTGATCACTACTCTGAAGGATTCAAAAGGTCAACAACAGTACCATACGGAGATCAAGAATTTATTGGGATGACATCAGCAGGTCTTTGAGGCAATTCCACAAGGGAGACCACCTGACAGGGGGTTTGAGCACACCATTGAGTTGGAGGGGGAGGGAAAACCTATGATCACCCCCCCCTATCGTCATCCTAGGAGGTTCAAGGATGAGATAGAGAAGGCAATCAAGGAATTGTTGGCCTCCACACCGACACTGATATGGATAGGAGTGATGCCTTATATTCCCTCTCTTGGACCTCTCGTCTTCCTCTCATATGTCACGCGCAAGATTTCCTCAATCTGCTCCACAGCCCGGACATCCTCTACTTCTTCTTCATCACTTGTCAAGCCTTCCCTCATGGCTATGGATCTCTTTTTGGTGTTCATATTATATTGGCAGGGTACTCCACTGTGCATTCTTCTAGTTGTTTCCATGATCTGATTGATCTGGCCTTTGTCCATCATGATTGGGTCCAAGGCCTCCTCCTTCTTTCCTTTATCCATTTCTCCCTCCATTTCTCCATCTCTTGTCAGTGCTTCCCCCATGCATGCAGAGAAGTTTAGTTGTCTGAAGCCATTATCATTACACCTTTATTATATAGTAATATCTTAATAGAGGTATATAGAAATCTGATATACCTACCTCGAGGTCCCTGCAAGAACTCTTGCTCTGCTGAGTTGTAAGATTTTGATGTATCTACTGCAAATTATGTGAAAAATACTGCAAAAATGATGTCTAACCAAAAATCTATTGCACGCGTAAATTTATTGTCAACTTGTTGTAACTGCGTGATCTCTACAGGATTCCACTCTAGCTTTCTGATCTGATTTGTACGATGGTTGTCTTTCAACCTTGATATCCACTCCTGCAACACATGTGGGAAATCACTGAAAAATACTTCATGCAAGTCGTTGAATACGTACTTGTCCAAGTATTTGCGTGGTGTTAACTTTGGGTTTCTTTTATCTTTTTGTGCAAACTCCAGCTCCTTTGTTTTCAACCAACTCTCTATCTCTGCCTTCGTTGGGTTCCACGGTCTCAACCTCCCCTTTTATATTCTCATTCTCTCAACGTCTTGTCCTCCGATCTGGCATTCTTTTGACGCGTCTTCAGCAGATCTCATTCACTCAATCCCATCATGTTCCAACCAACCGAAAACAGAACCATTTGTTGGTTTTTGTTATTCTACTTTATTATTTATATACTAATGTTCCCCTACTATCATAGGTTGACCCAGTTTCAGGTTTAACAAGCTTCCAACAAAATCCCTCTAAAACTATCGGCCCTCCTGGTAAACCAGAAGGCAACGCAGCACACAGGGTGTACTGCGCAATCTCACTCGAGATAGCTCTATGGGTGGCTACAATACTTAGGTGTTTGTAGCCTAGGAATGAGTGGAGATATGTGGTTGTACCATGTGATCTTTATTTATTTAGTCTAACATTTGATTAAAGAAGTCATTATATTCATGCATGTGGAGTATCGTATCTAACTAGTTCCTTCATTCATTCATCTAACATTCAATACTTAACAATAATAGAGATACATACATTCAATCACATAACACAGGTGTTACTGTGGTTCACCCCCTCCTGGGCTACGTCCACAAAGATATGGCTCTCAATCTCTTTATTATGTTCTAGTAATATGTCACACCGGGTGTGTTTATAATCTCAATAGGCTTCCTGATCCCTGTGAGGTTGACTAGATTGCACCAGGCTCTTCATCATGCGATCTAAACCTCGGGATTGAGTTGCTCAATGATTCTCTAGCTCACCAGCTTACGGAATAGTACAGTTCTTACCAACCTTACAACTTTCGGACTCTCCCTCAGTCCTTCGATCTCTCTCTGATCCGTCCTCTTTTTCCCCCTTCTAGACCTCCTAAGTACTACTTATATCTATTCATGGCTCATCATCCATTACAATACATTACCAAAACCCTAAACCTAACGTCATTAGGTCTCCCTTGCATGTGTGCTTCGCATGCTTCCCTCACACGTGCTACTTTTCCTTCCAGTTGTCCTTTCTTTCCTTCGTGCTTCTCTTCCCAAAAATAGAATTTTCCCCTGACTGGGTTTGTGTCCAACAACCTCCCACAATCAAACCAAGAAACCCTCCATTAAATGTTTGATAGCATCGAGTTGAAATATGTTTTATTTGAATGTCACATCGCATCATCTTATTCTTCGTTTTATCTCTGGCCACCATTTTTGCTAGTTGAGTGCTATATATATGTATGTGTGTGTGTGTGTGTGTGTGTGTGTGTGTGTGTGTTATGTCGAGTATGCATGATATATCGAGATTTATCTCTGGCCATAGTTTTTATTGTCCCTCAATTCCACTAAAGAAAATCACTTAACTCACAGAAAATCTTTACATCGTAGTGCTTTGTTGTATTGTTAATAACGGAACATGCAAGTCTACCATGTTGTTTATCATAGTCTTACATTGTAGAGGTTGTTGAGTATCATAACATTAAGTAGGATGCATATTTACTTCATTTTCATTTTCAATGTCGAATGTGAAAGTGTTAGAATGATTCCATAGTTTGTTGGAATGATTCCATATTTTTCTCAAAAGTTGAGTTCTCTCTCAAGTTTATAAATTATTGTTCATATTAATAAATGAAGAAAAGTTCTATGTATGGTTAATTGTTAGGATTTCTTAAAAGTAATGTTAAATTATCCTCTAAACTCTAAGCTTCAATATCAAACACTTTTGAAATCTATTTTAACTTGGGAAACCCTAAAAACCCAACAAAGTTTATGAACTTGAAACCCTAATTCAAAAAGCACCTTGATTAAGGTATCATTGTTTCTCCATTTAAATACGAAATCGGTAAATAATAGTTACTATCCTTATAGGAATATAATTTTAGGTGATGCCACAATAGTGCACATCATCATGCATGGATGCACTTCTAGGCAACAAGAAATATTGTTAATATTGAAAAAAGGAAAAAATATTGCAATACATAAGTCTTATAATTTCAATGTAGTTGTTATACTTATAATAGTTTACAAATTGTAGCTCACTTAAAACTTTTCTTAAGTCTTTCCCATAGAGCACAATTAAGACACCAAGATTTCTCACGTATCATAATATTTTTAATTAAACCTAACTCTGTGTGTGTGTGTGTGTTTTAAAACTTTTACATTATAGTCCATATTATTTAAATAGACACAAGGTTGAGCACCTAAGGAATTACACATCTCCCCCATATTTTGGGCTATGGAAAGCTTGACCCAACAAAGTGGTGAAATTACCAAATTTTAGTGAATGTGTTGTTTTGTTGAATAGTTTGTTATATATAAGATGGATAGAAACCAAATTCATGTATGAGACCCCCTTGTTTGTTAAAGTCAATTCAATTGAATACTACATAATACACACCAAGACTACAAAGAATTCAAACAAATATTGAAAGTCTTGAGGATCAGTGCTCATTACTATGGTCTCCCAGTTGGTGAAGCCCAATGGGGTTTGTTCCAAGTCTCTAGGGATGGTCATGAGAAGGTAGGAGCTTCCATGGACAAGGCACCTATACTTCGGAGCTTTCTATACTTCTCGTTAGTAACAATTATGTCTATGTATTATTTTGATTCAAGTCTAGTTTCCCTCTCTAGAAAGGCAAACAATTATGAGTCATTTTAGATATGGCTAGAAAAATCTTATGCCCTCGGGTTTTTTAGGGACAACAAACATCTATGTACATTTTGTTCATAATTGAATAAAAATCACTTAAAAAAATTATGAGGTGCATAATACCAAACATATATGAAGAACATTGTAAATTGAAGAATTTTAAGTATTAGGAAATTTGTATTTCAATTACTTCTTTTTTTTTCTGGATGCTTAGTTAAAATATATTTAAATTAATTATTCAAATCAATTTTATAATACTTTTACCTTTTAATTATTTTTTTTGTAAATAAAAGTAGATCCTTATATTAATGACATATGTAAGTTGTACAATGACAAGTGTGAGCCACCTGTTCTGCCACAAGTGGGAAACCAGAAGAGGTGGCTCTTAAATGTTCTGAGATTGACACATCATCATGTATACTAGAGTTGTTTGAACAAAATTGCTTACACAAAATTCAGCATCCTATTTGCGTAAACAAAAAAGTGTGTACAGTATTCGGATGGTCTCTAAGACCAACTGCTGACAGAGATTCTATTAACAAAACTACATAAACAGTATATGAAAACAATGTGTCTTCTTCTATCATGTTGTTGAGGTAAACTAAGCAATTAATCCTGCAACTGGAATTGACGAAGAACCATAACCTGGAGACTTCACTCCATTGTCGATCCTGGTTGTCCATGAATTGTGTAGACCGGGGTGAACCGTTGGCCGCATGTTGGGCATCTAGCGTGCGCAGGAGCATCCATTAGTGCATCGAACATGATGTCCATTCTTTGGCCAAGGATGCTCTGAGAGTGCATATGATCGTCTTGTTTCTACCTGATTTCCAAGAGGAGTTGGAGGTGCTCCTCCGTGAGGCAATTCCCAAATTGTTGAGGATGATCCTCCTCCTTTTCCTTGCCAACTATCTATGTGGTGATCTCGTTGGTTGTCGTTGTGTTTTCCTCCACTTGCCAGCTTGGGGGGATTTCCTCTTCCACCATACAGCTATCGTCGCCATAGTAGGGATCCTGTGGATTGAGATTTGGAAGGGGCAAGAGATTGGTGGCCAGAGGAGAGTGTGCGCGCGAAGGTGGTGCCTCCTCCTTAATCGAGCTCAGGCCATGGAGCAAAAGAGGGGTGGATGGAGGAGTGTGTGCACACGAGGGTGACCCTTCCTCCTTCACCGAGCTGACGCCATGGAGTTGAAGAGGAGCGAATTGAGGAGCCTCATGCGACCTTTGGTTGATGTGCCGAGGGCTTGCGAAATAGGAAATAAGAGCGAGTTGGGAGGGGGAGAATCTATTGGGATGGGAGAGGGTGATGTAATAATGAGCACCCCTCTTGGATTTCCCTCTTTCCGTGGGCATGTTGGGAAGAGTATGGAGGTGAAGGGCTATGGGAATGGAAGCTGAGAGATGGTGTTGGGAGGAGTGGGAGAAGGCACTGGTGTAAATGCAGAAAATGAGCTTGTGAGGGCTGAGCGAGTATGGCGGGAGGAGGGTAACGAAGCTAGGGTAGATGATGCTTGTGCTCAAGAAAAAAACACAGAGAGAAGCAATGCTAGAACTCTTAGAAGAGTCAAAGAGCAGGAAAGGAGGAATACAGCAGGGCAGATGGAGAATAGAGGAATGCACCAGGGCAAAAGCTCGTTTATTGTCGCTCATCCCTGAGTTGACAGTCCTTCTTGCCATTGAAGCCGAGTTGATAGCCAGCCTGGTTCTGGTACGCCTGGTCTCGCTTGCTCACGCGGCCATTAACCCAGCCTGTGTAGTGAGGCACACTACCATAACTTTCCTCATGGTGTGATCCATGGGGAAGTTAATGTCTGTGGACCGATGACCGGGGTTAATAACTCCTTTGACTACCTGATTCCAAGTGTCCTTGAACTTTTTCAAGGTGGCACCCCATCTAAGGGTTTTTACCTTTTAATTATTATAATTATTATTAAGAACAGAAAAAACATTTTATAAAAAAATGTTACAAAATAAAATTATAATTAATTTTATTTTGTTATATATATCTACCTAAATACTTTTAAATTTAATTAAATTAAAAAAGTACATTCATAGTGGACTAGTCATAATTCTTTTGAATCCTTTATTGGTACGCAATAATTATCACTATTAACTTAAAATCATAAATATTTCAAATGTACTGCAACAATATAATTACCGTTGTAATATTGAATTGT
>JASDQU010104740.1:68595-111100 GCA_032191745.1 Picea mariana | reverse complement strand
GTAAAATTGAATAAAAACATAGATTTTTTTTTTTAAATTAACATTTTTTTATATATATTTTTAGATTTCATGTATAAAATAACAACATTTTATGTTATTTTCCCTCAAGTAATGATTTATGTAAAAATAAAAGTGAAAAAATGAACCATCTCATATGGTAAATAACATATTAAAAAGATTTCCTTGGATGGGGTGCCACTTGTTACACATGCCATAAATAGCCATAATGCGGACCACCGCCTCCATCCTCACACTCCTCTCTCCAATGCACGCCATTAACACAACAACACTGGAAACTTGATGTTTTGTCTCGAGCTGGTGATGAATTTCATTTCCGCAGGTACCATGGAGATGATTGTTGTCAATTTAGGCTGAATGGCAACCTCTATGGCTTGGATAGGTAATATCTTTGTGCACTTATATGTGGTTCACTTCCTGTATCTTATCTTGGCCTTGTTTGATGGTCATGATCCTTCCCTGGCTTCGCTCTTCTTTTCTCGACTCCTGGTTCACTTTCTCCCCTCCCTCTCGCTCTCAGGAATCCCCCTTGTCGTCATGCCTCGTGAGCGTGGCAAGCCCAAGTGTGGCTCGGACTACTACCATTATCTGGCTTACCGCAACCGTCATGCTCCTTATTCTCTAATCGCCCAGCTCACCTCTGACTCACCTTCTCCCCATGCTTTTCTCTCTATTGAATTACCTCCCATAGCTCATGTTCGAGAAGAATATGCTTGGGATCTAGTTCCAGTTGAGGAGGAATTCCCCCTTGTTCTTCCCCAGGTTACTATTGAACCATCGGTGGTTACTCAGAGTCTTATGGTCACTTCAACTCCGAAGGGTGGTTGTCCTCTAGTCCAATCGCCAGAAGAGTAATGGGGTTGCGTTGTTCTTGAGGAGGTGGAGCCCATGGCCATTGAAGAAGTAGCTCCCTCTAATACTTTTTCAGGACACCTTGACAACCCCAGAAGAGCCCATGCAGCCTAAAGCAGCTCCCCTGTGGGGCTTCTCAGTAGAACAACTACAACTCATCCTTGATATGCGTCGGGACATAACACATCAACTCTTTCGTCAGGAAATCCCCAGTCCCAGGTTGGATGCACTCTTTGATTCTCTTTCAGGTGAGCCTGTCAATCGATGCTACCCCACCTGTTGTCAACCCTTCATCTTGGCCACAACCCCCTCCAAATGATGGAAGCAACAACGCTTTTGGTGTATGAAGTTATATTGTTTCTGCCTTCACTTTTTTCTATTGTGATAGACATTGAACTCTACAGGCCTTTAGGCCAGTTTTGTAATACCTTAGGTACTTTATCATTTCAGCTCTTGAAAATAGAATAGTTCTAGACATCTTTTATCTAGACCTAGGTCTGCTTTTGGTTTACAATTTTGGCAGGGTCGACACCAGGTCCTTCAACATATGTATGGTTTATAGATTTTTGAGGTAATATCAATCTTTTATTTACAAAAAAAAAATCATATTAAAAAGATTTATCACAAAACAACAATATATGGATATTTATACCTATATAAAATCTCAAAATCAAAACATTACAACTATAACTTATCAATAATTTGCAAATTTGAGCATGTTTTTCAAGTACATCTTAAAGCTAATCAACAATATCATAATACCAAATTCATTATCTTCAACATGCACATCTTCATTTTCTTGGACGTCGTTATGTACTTTCATTGAGTTAATTTTTTTATGTCGAGGATCTTTGATGTCTGCAAGTTCTCCGAAGTGATCATTTTCAAACAATCATTTCAATAGTGGCTCAGATTCTTAAACATTTTTGCCACAAGTGATTCAATAAAACCTCATTTATTCAAACCAAGCTCTTGCATTTTATTTTGAAGATCTTTAATAGCATTAATTTTTTGTCAAATAAAATCACATTATAATGTATTATTTTTAATGGATAATCAGCAAATACAAATAAATAACTAAGTAAAGTAATGTGAACAAACATAAATAAAAAAATATCTCCGGATGGGGTGTTAGTGGTTTCCCCGTGGCAATTGATGGGAACGGACACAACACGCCGCAGCACGGAGCCACGTGACGGGCCCGTGTTGCAGTACCATGCCGTTCTGGAAGATTAATGGCATTTATATGCCGCATAAGGGTCGAGGTAAGGGGCATTTATGCCACCCTCTGCTCCCACGTAGTTTGTATAATGGCTTGTGTCGTTGGATTTGGCATTTCACCTGGTAAGCGCTTGGAAGGGCTCCCCCCTCCTCGGCGCAAACAGCAACAGACCTGCTCAAAGGTTGTCTTCATCATTTATTTGCAACACCGGTCCAATTCTGTCCCGCCCTGCTCACCTGCACACATGAAAGAAAGGCTAAGAGGAAAGCCGAAGCGGGGCTCACCATGGAAGCCCCGCAGACCCCCCATTTCGCCTTCGGCCTCCCCGGCGACCTGTTCTTCCTCCCTCCCTCAAACCATGCCCCCAGCTGCCACCCCGTCACCTCTGCAATCCTTGCGCTTTCGCTCTGCAGTGACCCTGCCACCTCCGCAGTCTACGCTTTTACACTCCATGGCTACCATCCCCTGAGGGACGACCCCGACTCCACGCTCTCCTCAGGACCCTCGGATGCATTTCATGGCGACAATGTCCTTCCCCAGATCCTCGAGCACCTGGAGGAGTGCACCATCGGCTTTTGCAGAGTTCAAGCGAGCRCGTCTCCACCCTGCGGGCCATCTCGACAGCGAGAATTTCAAAGAACGACTGGGTATTCTGTATGATTTAGTCTTTGAGCTCAGGCGGGAGATGGCGGACCTCAAGTTTCGGCTGCAGGCCATAGAAGACAATGTCGCCACCTTTCTGCATATTCTTTCAACTATGCAGTCRGAACTCTCCTCGGACCCAGCTGGCTCTTCTCCGGGGGAGGTCCCTGACATTGAGATGGAAAACATGCGGYGACATGCAGAGGAAATGCAGAAGGAAACAGAACGTAGCGGCCCAGTTGTGAACGAGGAGCAGGTGGAGCGAAAGGAACAACGCCGGGATGACCAACCGACCAACTTCGAGACRGAACCGTGGATAGAGGACCTCCGAGCCACGTGGCTAGAATTTTAGACAGGTGTTTAGACTTCTTTTTGCTGACCATCTAGTTTCTTTAGACTCCTAGTCTAGAAGCAGATAGTATGATCTTTGTATGTTTTCTGAACCAGCAACTTTCTCAGACTTGTGAATTGGGGGCTGGCTGGACTGGTTTCCCCTCTATTGGGGCAGTCCAGCATTCACAGCCAGTATTTTACTATATTTTGGCAAATCTTTTCAGCTCTAGCAGGCACTAAATATAATACACTTCTTACTTACAATTTTTTTTTTTTTTGATTTTATATATCTATAAATTCTAATCACTAAAAATTTATATTACATATGACTCCCTTATAATCAAAATTGTAGGAAAAGGTCACTAAAACACTCCATCAAATATATAATAACTAATTTAAATTGAATAATAAGAATTTGTAGAAAATAAATTATATCTAGTCTTTTTCAATAATCATAACTTATAAGTTATATTTGGTCTTTTTCAATAATCATAACTTATTGAGAACCAAATGCAATAAATAAAAGATTAATTGCCTCAAGTTCCTATGAGAAATCCTATTTGGTAACAAAGTAAATGTAGTTTTTTACTTGTTTCCCCATTATTATACATAAAAGGCTTATAAAGTAAGGGTGAGCTCCAAAATGTTAACAAAGCTATAAATGAATCCATCACTTTTTTTCCAATAGAAAATTAACTCAATTATATTAATAAAATATAAATTTTTACATCTCGTAGACCATATTTAACATCAATCTCAAGGTATAATACTGTCCACTAACCGGTAATAACATGATTCAAAACAAAATACATCCAGAAAGAAATCCATACAGGACCAAACTCTTCAAAAGGGAAACAAAAAACTTGGTACATATATACCATTTGGCCATAAATACAAAAAAATGACATCATTTCAAATCTAAAAAGTCTTTTCCAAAAAAAGAAGATTAGTAAACTGAAGCTAATATATTTTGATATGACATCTTTGTTCCTCCAATCCATTTGACCATTTGAAGAAAGTGATAACTCCTTCAGGTTCTTGTAAAGCTTTCTTTGAGAGCAAGTCCGCCTCCTTATTGAATTCACGATAGATGTGTTCGAAGCTGATTACTAGAAACTTACTTCTTAAAGCCATGATTCTTTGCTTCCACCCTTCAATAGCACATGCCCACAATTCACTCTTTTTGTTTAGCCAATCTATAATGACTTTGGACTCTCCCAGAATTTGAATCTTGTGTATAAATAGATGATTTGCTAAAAATAGAGTTCGTATTTGTGCCTTCCCCGCAATTAAAGTACTATCTATAATCTATTGAGACTAAAGTTTGTAAGATACCACCCACCCCACTGCACTTCCCATTTGCAAGAGCTGATCCATCAAAACAAACCACAGTGGAATCATGTAGATGAGCTATCAAACAAGAATGAAAGGGAGGAGGAGTTTTTGAGACCTCAAGCTTTTTTAGTGAACCAAGAGTCTTGATGACAACCACTTGAGTAGATGGCTCTTTCCCTTCAAAGATTGCAGAATTCCTTTCTAACCAAATAAACCAACAAACAAGAGTAACTAAATAAAATGGTACAGTCTTATCCACTGTCCAGTTTGTGAGACATTCAACTAAATTATTCCCTTTCCACAAATCCATTGCTTAATGAATGCAATCTTAAAACCTTATATATATATATCACTTAATGAATGCAATCTTTAACACCTTATATATATTTGGAACAAAATTTTTTAATAACAAAAAATAACAAAGAAACAAGATTTTAATGCATAAATATAAAAAACATGCATAAGTAAAAGTGGAGAACCCATAAAATAGGTGGAATGCATCAATGATGAGGCATCCATGAGTAAAAGAGGAAAACACTTTATAGAAGTGGAAAGCATATATTTCATAATAAAATAAATGTAAGATAACAAAATTTGAGAGGCTCAAAAGCTCAACTCCTTCTTTAAATGTTATATACTCTATATGTCTTTATGAATGTGAAGTTTGAAGATCATATATATTCAATACAAATAATAATGTATACATATATATTAAAATATGGATTGGAATGTAAAGTTAATTGCTTGGATAATTAAATATATATTGGAATAAAAAATATTTGATTGATATCAAAAAGATGTCACTAGAATCAACAAGTGTTGCATGGGAGCGTAGTCCCTGCTAGGTTGGAATGAGAATAAATGCATTGCCACAGAGGGACTGCGTATAGACACGTGGGAAGCATGTTGAAGTACATGTGGTATCCACACAGAGGATGACTTTGTGGTAGTGTGCCATTGGCCAACCACATAAGCATACACATTAAACATTCAAATATAATAGACACAATTTCCTGACATCCAACATACTTGAAGGAGAAAAAAATTAGCATTTCCGAATTAGTTTTCTTTGAAATTTATCAAATATTAATAATGTCTTGCAACAAAGGTTACTGGAAAAAAGGACCAAGAAACACACACATTAAACATTCAAATATAATAAACACGATTTCTTGACATCCAACATAGTTTTCTTTGAAATTTATCAAAAAATAATAATGCTTGTTACATATTTTAGGAAATTTAAATGTGTTTGTCATATAGACTAAGATTGGGGCTCCCACGAACCATAAAAAAAAATAAGTACAAGAATTAGGACTGTAGAAAGAAGAAGTGCGTGACGGTAGAGAGGAAGACCTGAAAAGAAGAAATTGGAAGTTATGAGCCTTTGGTTAGAGATTTCTATTTAAAGATGCAGAATAATTGGATTGATAAAGAAAACAATATGACATTAGTATAGACTTACTATGAAGCCGATGCATTTTTGTTGTTGTCGTCGACGTTCGCTGGAATCGTTCCAACAGGTTGTTGCCCTTCGTCGATGAGGTTATCCATTCTTCATTGGAACCATTCTTCAATGTAGCTTCTCATGGGGCCCACGTTGATTTCATCCTGGATTTCTATGTTGAAAAGATCGTTTTCAAATTTCCTTAGATCCATAGAAATACTATGCAGAGCCTGTTCAATTTATTCATTGTGTGTTGCATAGTCCAATAGCCAGTTCTCGAGCTCATCTACACGATATTCAAGGATGCCATAAAATTTTTCTAAAGACAACCCCTTTAAAATATCACGTTGTTCATCGAAGGCTTCTTTGGTCATTGACAAGGATTCGAAGATTAAGTTTGGGTCTTGAACCTCATTGGTACTTCCGGCTAAGTCTATTTGGGTCAAGTTTCTGAATAATTCTTCTTTTTATGATATGGCTTGTTCACATGATTCGACAATGAGCTAAATGTTCTTAACTTTCTTTTGCCAGTATGCTTTTAATTGTTTGATCCTCTTTGGGGAGGGGATATCCTCTTGTCTTCTTTTCAGATCCGAGCTGTTGATGGCATGGTTGGAAAAAGGGGTCAACATCTGTTCATAGAAACATTGATCATTTTTAAAATTCATCTGCAAATGTTCATGCAAATCATTTTCCCTCTGTCGAAAGGAAGCTATATTTTGTGATGTTTCCCAGGCTTCAGTAACTAGTTGCATTTTTTTCTTGATGTTATTCTCTACAAGGGCTCTATGTGATGCGAGGAGGCTGGAGGATCCTTTTAACTTGGTTGCAGGGGTAGCAGGCACGCTTTTTGCTAAAGGACTGGCAAACTCTGGGGTAGCAATGAAAGCCTCCTCCAATTCCTTGACGTGGTCATTCAGTCTGGCATTCTCCACTTCAATTCCTCTAATGTAATCATCAAGAGCATCACTGGTTATGCGGTGAAATAGGGAGATTTGGGACGATCGCATTTTCCTAAAATTAATCTCTGTATGCAATTTTCCTTTCTTATTTGTTACATCTCTCTTTTCAATGACTATGTTTTTAGATTGGTTGTCAAAAATAGCGCTCTGGAATACGAAGAATTCATCTTCTTAAAAAATGTCGGTCTTAGCTATTTCCATTGCGGAACTATGGTGTATCGTGTCTGCGGATGGGCCAATTTCAAGTTGCATCTGCTCACTTTCAATTTTGGGTTCGTCCGCCTGCCCTACAATGTTTTTTCTCTTCTTCGTCAGGGGAACTTTGTGAGAACTATCAATTTTTGTGCGAGGAGGGTTCTTATCTCCTCCTCCATTCGAAGGTTTCTGGGTTTCTTTCTTATTGGGGTGGGCTGTTGAAGCAATGCTCCGTGATGTCATGCGCTTGGGAGTGCTGGCCGGGGACTGGACACTCTTCTCACTAGATACTTTTTCCCATTGTCTGTACAATTCAGTCATGCTTTGCAATGTCTCTACGTCACAATCGCCAGAAGCAGGAGTGTTGTCGTCACTGTCTTTGCCTTCGGTCAGGCATCTATGGATAAAAGAGATGCTAAAGCCAACTGCTAGTAAATTTTCTTGAAAAATCCCATTAGGGTCAAACCCTTTTATCCTTTCAACATATGTTAGGTTCAAGTTCTTGAAATGGCCTGGGAATTTGTCAATCTTCTTGACATTTCTGCACATGAAGTCCCCGACTTTCCAGGGAAGAGGAATGAATTGTTTTTTTTCTTGTCGTGGAAAAAATGCGACCAGTGGTTGTATTTCCTTGCTATTTCTATAACAAACATCTTGTCCGTGATGTGGCATGAAAGGAATGCAGGATTTTCCTTGGAGCCAAAGACCATTAGTACACTGTGATTTTCCTTTTGTTCAAGTGTCCCCTTCCTGTTCTAAAACTTGGTTGCTTGGTCAGACATCTGGGGAGCATTCTTCCCTAACAATAAATCTTTGAAAAATGAGACAAAGTCATTAAAAACCTCATAAAAACAATGGGAGGCCTTGTGCCTCCACAGGGCCTGGTACCAGAATGTTACTGGGTCGAATTCACAATTTATTTTCTTGGAAATAGATAGTTTTGGAAACAAACAACAATGCACTATTGGGAAAATCAAATAGGATGACATATAAAATTTATTCGATTCTTTGAATCATGACAGATGAGAACACATTTCAATGGAAATTAGATTCCCCCAATCAAAAATGAATTGTTCCTTGACTGTGAAGTACAAAATATAAATAACTACACGGGAATGCTTGCCATGGATTCATGTCTCGTTATTCTTGTAGACAACCAAGCAATTTCCTGGAATGGATTTCTAAAGGAACTTACCTACAACTTTGTGATATCTTCAGGAACTGCTGTCAGGTCTTCGAGGAACTCGACTAACATGTCCAACCCATCATCATGTTTTTCTAAGAACTGCTTACAGTCTTGTCCTCTGAAGGTAAATGTTGGCTCCGACAATATTAACATCTTGCGGAAGACCTGAGGTGACAAAGAAACAAGAGAATGGTCGTGCAGTGGAATAATTCTTTGGCTTGAAACATATTTTTCGGCGCACTAAGAGACCACCTCCTTACAGTAAAAAACCTCAGGGATACAACCTGCACGAGCGATTCCAAAGGTCCAAATCACTTCGTTCTAGGCGGAACAGGATGAATAGTAAGAGTATGCCCTGGACCACTGGAAGTTCTGGTCCTGACGTCCAAAGATATTCAGTGTATCTCCACAAAACTGTTGTCGACCTACTGCCATAAGTTTACAAGAACATTTGTTTTCTCCAGAGAATGATTGAAATGAAGATTTGGAAGGGATAATATAACCCTGCATAAATCTTGGTCCAATGCGTGTGAATGGGATATCTCCTCGAGACTTTCGCTCATTAATGACAATTTCAATGGCTGTTGCATGATGGGTTGTTGACATTAAAGACTAGTAATTGCACACATAGAAGTGTGAACATGGCAGATACAAAAATGAGCAATTAATCATTGGATATTTCCTGAACGGGCCAACGCGATGACTCATGTTTCAGATGAACAATCGGAAGGGAGAACATAAGTCTCCACAGATCTTGATTTAATGCGTATTAATGGGAGATCTCCTTGAGCGTTTCGCTAATTAATGACAATGTTGACGGTTCCTGCATGGTGAGTTGTTAGCATGAAAGGTTACTAATTGCATATTAAGAAAGAAGTACGAAGGTCGCGGGGACGAGAAAGAGAAGTTAAGGAGTGTCTAATTACCGAAAGCGGTCGGGCGGGCTTCAAAATAGGGTTACAAGGTACAACCGTTGGAGGTGAGGGCGCGAGGGTCAAATTATATGTCTCAGAACTTTTTGAGTGCAATACACATAACACCGAAGAGGGCATGATAGGACAATCGAGAGGGAAATTTGTATATCACGGAAGTCCGGGTAATGTTTGCAGGACACAGAACAATGGAGGTGCAAACATGAACCCGCCTATCCGGGAACCCACAATCGAAAAAGTGGCTCAAGTATGGAATAGAGAAACGACTGGGCATATTCGTTTTCGCTAATATATTGAAACTTGTAATATATATCCCATTGTGTGGAAAGATCTTTTCTGCATGTCTCTAGGTAGAAAAGAGAAAATAAGAGAAGATAAGTTAATTTAAATTTGAGGAGTTGAGCTTTAATTAAATTTCACTGTCTCATTGACGCTTTTTCTTTTTAATGGCGGCCTGTACGATTGTTGCATGATGAACTATTAGCATTAAACCTTGATTGGGCACAGTAAACAGTGACTAAGAATTGGAGATTTCGTGAACCCACCAACCTGAGGAACTGCGAAAGAGATTCCATGAAATGGGAAAGTATGGAAAGCCGTCAGATGGGCTTCAAAATTAGGGTGACAATGGTTCTTCAGGAGACATGACTTTCTGAGTGTCAAATTGTATGTCTCGGAACTTGAATGCAAAATGTGTACCACATAAGAGGGGATGATATGGGAGTCCGGCGGTCAATTTGTATACGACAGACCCTTTTGGTCATTAATGAC
This sequence comes from Picea mariana, assembly GCA_032191745.1. NCBI lineage: Eukaryota > Viridiplantae > Streptophyta > Pinopsida > Pinales > Pinaceae > Picea > Picea mariana. The sequence goes on along the minus strand of JASDQU010104740.1, from coordinate 101,205 downwards.
ATGTTTAAGGTTCATGCACAACAAAGTGCACATGTAACATTGAAGAGGGCATGATGATGGATTCCTGTGCAGAAACTGTATATCACGAAACTCCGGGTACTGTTTGCTAGTCATGGAACATTGGAAACACAATCCTGAGCTCGCCAGTCGGGGAACCCGTAATCGAAAAAGTTCTAAGTATGAAACATGGAAATGGTAGGGCGGACTCGATACACAGTAAATGTACAATGTCATGTAGATACAACCAACTTGGGGCTAAGTATTGAAAGGAATGACAAATGACTGGGCTCGTGACAGGGCATTCCAGCGAACAAATTGTATATCGTGGAACTCCGGGCACTGTTTGCAAGTCACGAAAGATTTGAAACACAATTTTGAGGCCGTCAATCCGAGAATCCACAATCGAAAAAGTGTCCAAGTATGGAATAGGGAAATGCTGGCCCATACTTGTTTTCATTAATATATTGAAATTTGTAATAGCTTTTCCATTACTTGGCAAGATCTTCTTTGCATGTTTCTGGACAAGTTTTGTAGGGATGGTTAGTCCTCGAGACTTTTTCTTATTAATGACGATCCTTACGGTTGTTGCATGATGGATTTTTATTATTAAACCTTTGGTGTTGCATATTTGGAAATAAGTACGAGGATGGCTGAAACAGGAAACAATGACTAGGAATTGGAGATTTCGTGAACCCGCCAACACGAGGATCCAAAATAGGGTGACAAGGTCTCCCCAGAAGATGTGAGGCCCCGACGGTCAAATTGTATCACTCAGAACATTTGAATGCATAATCTGTAACATGGAAGAGGGGACGATGTCAAAATCCGGTAGTCAATTTGTATATGGTGGAGGACCGTGTGCCAATTGTTTCGTACTAGTGTGTTCAGTTGTCACTAGTAAGAGCATAATTATTGTATATTAGGAAGGACGAGAAGTTAGTGGGGATGGAAGGCAATGACAGATACTTTGAAACATTTGTGAACCCTGATAGAGTGAAGCTTGCGAGTTAGAGGAGTTTGTGGTGGAATTGTAGATCACAGAAGTTTTGAGTGCAAGATGCATATCACGAAACAAGGAGCAACATAGTTCGAAAGTGCCAACCCGACAATCGCGGCCATAAAATTGGCTAAGTATGGAAAGGAACAAAAGTCGGTCAGATTCGTCATGTGAGGATATAGATGGAGATGAAGATATGTCAACCTGCCAAAGTTGGAACACGTGATCATAGAAATGCGACTAAGTATATAACCAGAAAGCGATAATAGACATGAAGAAGAAAAGGGAAAAAGGGCTAAGTATCTCATAGAAGAACATCTACTGTTCATTTATTAATGCCAATCTTTTCGAACCCTTGGTGAGTTGTCACTAGTAAAAGCATAAATTGCATATCATGAAAGTTCTTTGGGTGCAAGATGTATATGACAGAACATGGGACATAAGTGTTGAATACTGCAGACCTGGGACCCGGTGGACAGATAATTGGCTAAGTTTTGAAAGGGACCACGATCGGTCGAGCTCATGGTGTGAAGATATAGATAAAGATAAGCATCTGCCAATCTGCAAATCCAGGAGGCCATGATCATAGTGATGCGACTAAATATATAACCACAAAGGGATAATAGAGGGGGAGAAAAGAGGGAAAATTTAAAGAGAGTTTTTATATTTATTCCAATAGTATTCATATTAATATATATTAATAGATTATTTCTGGTCCAAATGTAAATCATCTTCCAATTTACAGGATCATGTTCAGTTCACAAATTTCGTTGAAATCCATAAGCAATAGAAAGAGAAAAAATGGCGGTCGACTGGGCTCGTGATGGGGCATTCCAGTGGAAAAATTGTATATTGCGGAACTATGGGCACTATTTTTAATTTGTGGAAGATTCAAAACACAATTTTGAGGCTGTCAATCCAGGAACTCGCAATTGAAAAAGTGTCCAAGTATGGAATAGGGAAACGCTGGCAAGATGTATATGACAAAACATGGGACATAAGTGTTGGATACCGCAAACCCGGGACCCGGTGGCCAGATAATTGGCTAGGTATTGGCCAAGAGAAAGTTTTTATATTTATTTCAATAGTATTCATATTAATATATATTAATAGATTACTTTTGGTTCAAATGTAAATCATCTCCCAATTTGCTAGATGTTGTTCGGTTCGAAAATTTCGTTGAAATCATGGAAGTTTTGAGTGCAAGATGTATATCACATAACAAGAAGCAACTGAGTTTGAAAGCACTAACTCGACAACCGAGGCCATAAAATTGGCTAAGTATGGAAAGGAACAACGGTCGGTCGGATTTGTCATGTGAGGATATAGATGGAGATGAAGATATATCAGCCCGCCAACCCTGGAACCCACGATCATAGAAAGGCGACTAAGTATATAGCCAAACAACGATAATGGACGTGAAGAAGAAAAGGGGAAAATGACTAAGTATCTCACAGAAGAAAATCTACTATTCGCTTATTAATGCCAATATTTTCGAACCCTTGGTGAGTTCTCACTAGTAAAAGCATAAATTGCAGATCACAAAAGTTCTTTGGCTGAAAGATGTATATGATAGAACATGGGACATAAGTGTTGGATACCGCAAACCCAGGACTCGGTGGCCAGATAATTGGCTAAGTATTGGCCAAGACAATTTTTTTTATATTTATTCCAATAGTATTCATATTAATAGATTATTTATGGTTCAAATGTAAAACATCTCCCAATTTGTAGGATGTTGTTCGGTTCACAAATTTAGTTGAAAACAATAAGCAATAGAAAGAAAAAAAAAGAGTATGTATATATATATATATATATATGACGCAACATTTTTTATATATGCACGTATATGATCAAATAGAAGAAGTTGCAATATATGCAAAATATTGAACAAGAACATGACGTCAACACTTGAGTTTCCTTGTTGTAATAGTCATTAATTCATTCTATTTACGGGACCCAAAGAATGAAAGAAGAACGGGTCCTCCCATTTCTTTCTTTAAGTATAGGGTGGGCACCACATAAGTATCATGGCCTATGACAAATTATTGTTCCATGTAAAATGTAAGGAACGAACATAGTAGCCTTTATTTAAATCGAAGTGCTGGGCATCAGAAAGAAAATTATGTCATCCATGTTTAACGACACACAAAAAAAAGGTACAAATTAAAATGAAAAGCAATACCGGAGATTGGAAAGCACCATAAAAAAAGCCGCAAATATTCTATATTCAAATAAGTTGCGTTACAAAATACAACTGAGATTATTTGCCACAATGGCTGCGATTTGGCTTGCCGCCGTAAAAAAAATAAAAAATATGTACAATAATGAAGCTTGTGGACAATCGTTTATAGATTTCAGCTTGATGATCAAATGCTTGATTCGTAAAAAACAACGAGTTGAATATAAATTTTGGGTCTTGGACTTCATTGGTGATACCAACTAGATCTATCCCAACTTTTTGAATAACTTGTCTCTTCTAGATACGACCAACCTGCATTGGCTGGTTATTCAACATTCCATACTTTGTTAAGTATTAATTTCCCTCTGTCGTCGAAATCTTAGGGTTTAAGGTGCCTTCCTTGTAATGTTCTTGATCATTGACATCTGAGACAACTTAGAAATGCGATTCAGGTCCAATTGAAATATGAGGGAGTCGTTTTGTGTGACGACAACTTTGGGGGAAACAAATCCTGTTAGGCAACAAAAGATGAGACAATTTTTTTTTTTTTTTTAAGTATGTTGTGACTTCTATTCTCCCTGTATTCGATCATTTGTTTGGTTGAAAATCCTGCCTAAAGATTTGTATGTTGAACTTCTTTGTTTTATTATTGTAAATTGTAAGGGACGTCCAATCCAGCTGCAAAATGTTCCTCTGTTGAAGTACATAGTTTCTTCCAGGAGCACAGATCTAGCATGTGTATCAAATGTTGTAGATCACATCAGAGCATATCTTTTGTCGTAGGGGTGGCAGACATGGCGGCCCACAAAAAGGCTTGGAAGTTTGGAAGTGACGCCAMATATTAATCCATGCCCGAATACACTCAGAAGGAAATTATAAAATTGGATACCCACGAACGTGAGAAAATGTATGCGTGTTTGAATCAACATTCTAAAATTACAGAACGTTTTATGCCAAAGTTGTAACAGAATTGTCCGACAACTAGTTTCTATCTGAAAGAGTGTTGAGYGATCTATGGATGCAGTAACAGACTCAACATACAATCAAATTTCGATCACTACTGATACTAATGTCAAGTGTAAGAAGTCGTGATCCCAGTTTCCAGGTAGTTTCACCTTCAGGCATCCACATAGGTGATGTCCCCATGCTCCAGATAACTTCGGCTTCAGACATTGACATTAGCGGTGGCAATGGGAACAATTCTATTGATTGCAGTGTGACAATGTGATGGTTCTCATTGTCAAAGCACTTAAACTGCATGATTGTCTGACCTGCAAAGAACATCGACTTTAGTGTTGCTTTCTCATGAAAACTACAATGTTGCTTTGAGTCCATAAATCTTTGGACGTTGGGTGTCCTGTGCAATAATGAGCTTGACATTAGGTACATGTCAGACATCTATTATCTAACATTGTAGTGTTAATGCAATTTCCATAGTGGACGATGGCTCAATTGCATTGGCACAAGCAATATTAATTTTTTGATTAATTAACATCCTTGAAGGACGTGAATCCCAAACAATGCCTAAAACTTTTCGAACAACCGTCTGTTAAAAAAATACATTGCTCTATATTTTAAAAAATAAGAAATTGTATGGTTTGAACAATTTTTGTTTTCAAATATCACATCAACTTCAACATAAGAAATGCATTTTTCTTATCCAAAGCAAGGGAAACAGCAGGAAGATTGATATTAGGTGGAAACAACACTGGAATATACCACTACATTAAGGTCTCTTCTAAAGAATGAAATAAAATTATTACATGAAGGTGGTAGTAAAAGGTGATTTTCAGAAACCAAATCGTTACCTAAACATGTGAAACTTCTTGCAGAAGGTGGTAGTATAAAGTAATCCTCAGAAAGTGTTGCAAAGTCCATAATCCATAATTCCTTCCCATTAAATTTTTCCAGTTACATGTCGATGCATGGATTATAAAGTTTTTAGAGCGTTGTTCCCTGGTTATATACCCACCTTCAAGTAGGAGGGGAATATTCATGTAAATAGGGGCAAGCCCATCAACCCAGATGCAATCATATGCATAGGAATAGTAAAATAAAAAATATGCAGTAGCAATAGAAAGTTGACTGTATGTGGAGACTGTAACTACATCCAAAGGATAGTGAACACAATTTGACAAAGAATATGGCTTTCTGTCAAGTCTGTTACCACACCCAGAAGTAGCTTAACAAACTTTGAAACATAAACTTTTGTAATTTTAGTATGTTGTTTTAACCACCCATACAGTTTCTCATACTCACAACTATCCAAATTTATAATTTCCTTTTGAATATATTCACGAATGGAGTAATATTTTGCGTCATTTCTGAATATTACAGAGCATTTTGCAAGCCACAGTAAGTGCGATCCTGTGACGGAAGAAAAATTCTCGTGTGCTCTGCAGAATTTGATAGACTTGCCAAATCTTTGTTGTTGGAAGAAACTATATACTTCAAGGAATGAGCATTTTGCAGGTGACCTGAAAATCCCTTCCAACTCCCAGTAAGAAAACAATGAAGGTCAACAAACAAATCTCTAGACAGGCCTTTCAACCAACCAAAGCATCAAATACAGGGAGAACACCAATTAGAAGATACTTGTTTTTTTTTTCCTATCTGAGTTTCTGTTGGCTAACAGAGCTTATTTTTGGCTCAAATCTCACGTCACATAAAACCATTCTCTCATCTTTCAATTGGGCCTCAATGGCATCTCCAATTTGTCTTACATGTCCATGACCAAAAACACTACAACGAAGGCACCTTAAAGCCCAACTCCTTCATGATAGAGAGAAATGGGAATAAGTATTTAAAATCAACGCTGGAGGATGACAGTATAATCTTTCGTAGATTTTGGTTTACTTTGTCTTAATGGCAGATGCCCTCAATCTTTTCGCTTATTAATGTCAATATTTTCGAATATGTGTGCTGAATAGTGACTAATAGCACGTATTAACATTCTCATATCCAAGCAGATTCTCAAATATGACAACCTGTAACATCTGCACAATATTAAAGAGGGACATGACGTCAAGAACTCTGTGGATGACACGTTCATAGATGACAGCGTGGTAGTACAATATTGCATTGTTACTATGATGATGCCTTTAAAAACTAAAATAACCAACACTTTTTTGCAAACTCAAAATGCAAACAAATTTTTTTATCAGATCCCATAATATTCGCCTGTTTATGCATTTTAATGGGAGATGTTCTCGAGCTTTTCACTTATTAAAGCCAATATTTTTTGAACCTGTTTGGTCGGTTATCTCTTTTAAAAGCATAGTTAATGTGCATTGGGAAGGGAGGAAGGTGGCGAGGATGGAGGGGAGCGGCAAAATTCTTTTAAACTTTTCTAAACCCAGGAGCGCGTGAACCCGCAAAACTTTAAAGACTCAACTAAGTATGGAAAGGAAGGTCGGATAGAAAAAGTCATTGTAGGTAGAGGTAGGGTTGCGAGTTCGAGGAATATGGGGTTGAATTGTAGAGCATGAAAGTTTTGGGTGCAATATGTATACCCCGAACACGGGTCAACATAGTTCGATAACACCTATCCGCGAACCCGTGTTCATAAAATTGGCCAAGTATGAAAACGAACAATGATCGGTCGGACTCGTGATGTGAATATATAGATGGAGATGACGATTTGTCAGTTTTCCACACCAGGAAACCTCAAGCACAGAAACGTGACAAAGTATAGAACCACAATAACAGAGTTGTTATAGATCTGGGATTTTAAACTTTTCTCTAGGCACGCTTTATCAGATCCTCACGGTGTTGCTCCATTTCTTGTGAGCATCCATAGCCTTGACGAAGTTAGCTAATGATCATCTATAGCCCCGACGAAGATACTTGTATCTCCCATTACGATATGAATTTCTTTATCTTCCGATTTCATTTTTAGCAACTAGCATATGGGGGGAATCAACAACCTTTTAAAGCGCGAGGAATGATACATGTTCTCAAGGATTGATCATACATGCCTAAGCATTAAAGACAACCCTCTTGGTATTTTGACTCTAGATGTATCACTAGTCACCTTTGACATAATTCAATTTTTTTGGGTGGGGGGAGGGAACGTGGAAGAGAAATTTTCAACTTATTGCAAATATTAGCCAGTTCAATGCCATTTATAACCCACCAACAGACATCAACAATGTAGTGCAAGGACAACTCTTTGTAGTTTCATATAATGTTTCTTTTTTGTTTTTTCATGAGTAGACTCTTCTCTTGCAACTCAACCAATTCAATTGATGACTATGTTGAATGTCATGTATTACTCTAGATTCAATTGATCTCTTCCACATGCTCATTATGATCTCTTCCTATTCCTTTATTTTTTTTTATATAATAATCTTCTTGAGTTGTATTTTTTAGTCATGTCATCTTCAATTGATCATGATCTTGCTTTCCAATGAATCCTCTTGAATGCCTTGCCTCGACTCTGATATCAAATGCCATCTTTATATTCCAACAACAAATATACTCAAACACATATCAAGTAAAAGAAATTGAAAATTTACACTAAAGAAGAAATCTTTTCGATCATTTCATCCCATATATATTTTTATTGTACAATAAGTCCTTTTATATAAAATAAATAACTATAAAAAAAAACATTTGATATTAAAATATTCCATTCAACCATCTATATAATTATGTTCAATAATACCTTCATAAATGGCTCAACTTAATTTTATAAAATCCTCATTCTAACTTCTCATTATAAAAATCCAATTGTAATTCAAATATTATACAAATATTGTATGAAATATCTCTTTATCTTAATATTAAATATATAAAAGTTCAACTTTTGAAATCATACGTTTATGTTATTCATTGAATGCATTTACTTTGCAATAAGAATATACTTTGTGCCACGTTTACACATTTTACGGTGGCAAGGAGCCGATACTTTCACCGACCTACAAAGCTAATGCCACTTCATGATATTTACGCTGAAGGCGTTCTTTTAAGCGAGAGGTCCCTCGAGGTTTTTTTTGTTGTCTGTCATTTACAAATAAAACACTGCCATATGTACATGTCTAGATAACCTCTCCATGCATACTCTGCATGCATTTACGTGTCTGCTATTTTGTTGCCTCAACATCTCTATTATTTAAAAAAAATCTACATAATAAAATATTTATTTTTTATTTAAATTATATATAATTTATTTTTCATTTATTAAATTTTACTAATTTTTTTTTGAAAAAATTCTTAAAGTGAATATACATGTTGCTTCTCCCTAGTAAGGAGATTCTTAAGAAGAATTGCATTTTGTTCTTAACAAAATTTCATTTTTTCCTTAACAAAATTCTAGAGCTTGTACAAAAACTTTCAAAATGCACTCATCATGTACATAAATATGTGCATATGTCTTTCTAAAAACTCAAAATTTACAAAACATAGTCATCTTGTACATAGATATGTGCATATGCCTTTCTAGACATATTCTATTTTTCCTCCAATACATGTTTTTATACAAAATAAACAAAAAAATAGTTTTAGTCTAAAAACTCCATTTCCAACTTTATAAACATTGTATGCTAAATTTAGAATGGGCACTCCATTGATTCTGTCTCTTCATTGTCAAGTAACTCTTATATATATATATATATATATATACCAAGCTTGTAGAAGGGATAAGGTTTCTTTGGACAACTAGTAAAGTCAACCAATAGATTACTAGCTTAGAGTCTCTTACAATATGCAATTTTTTGATATCTTTAGTAGAAGCAATTTACTAAAATTTACCATATTTAAATTATAAAATAACTAATTTTGTATTATTTCCATATTATTTAAAATAACTAATTTTGTATTATTTCTATATTGATTGTTTTAGTACATTTTGAATTTATTTTAATAAAATTTAAATAGAAAAATAATAATTGAATTTATTTTAATAAAATTTAAATAATAAAATAATAATTTTGTATGAGTAAAAATTTGAAAATTTTGTTTTATGAAATTTCAAAATATATTTAATTAGAATTTTTTTCTTTTTCTTAAATATAAAAAATAAAATGTATAACTATTTTTTTCTTAATAAATTAATTTTATCATACCTGTTTCTTTAATAATAAAACTTTTAAAATTATAAAATAAATTTTAAATATTATAAAAGTTTTATTATAACCCTAATTTTATTAATTTTATTAATGTTTTTAAAATTATATAGAAATTTAAAATTCAATTCAAAATTTTTGATTTCATATATCTATAAATTCTAATCACTAAAAATTTATATTACATATGACTCCCTTATAGTCAAAATTGTAGGAAAAGGTCACTAAAACACTCCATCAAAGAAAAGGTCACTAAAACACTCCATCAAATATATAATAACTAATTTCAATTGAATAATAAGAATTTGTAGAAAATAAATTATATCTTGTATTTTTCAATAATCATAACTTATAAGTTATATTTGGTGTTTTTCAATAATCATAACTTATTGAGACCCAAATGCAATAAATAAAAGATTAATTGCTTCAGTGTGAAAAATCCTATTTGGTAACAAAGTAAATGTAGTTTTTTACTTGTTATCCCATTTTTATACATAAAAGGCTTATAAAGTAAGGGTGAGCTCCAAAATGTTAACCAAGCTATAAATGAATCCATCACTTTTTTTTCCAATAGAAAATTAACTCAATTATATTAATAAAATATAATTTTTTACATCCCCTAGATCATATCTAACGTCGAGCTCAAGGTATAATACTGTCCACTAACCAGTAATAACATGATTCAAAACAAAATACATCTAGGAAGAAATCCATACAGGACCAAACTCTTCAAAAGGGAAACAAAAAACTTGGTACATATATACCATTTGGCCACCACGGTCTAGAAGCAGATTGTAAATACAAAAAACTGGCATCATTTCAAATCTGAAAAGTCTTTTAAAAAAAAAGAGGATTAGTAAACTTAAGCTAATATATTTTGATATGACATCTTTGGCCCTCCAATCCATTTGACAATTTCAAGAAAGTGATAACTCCTTCAGGTTCCTGTAAAGCTTTCTTTGAGAGCAAGACCGTCTCCTTATTGAATTCATGATAGATGATCCAGATTATTTTCGGCACGAAATGAGAGCGGAGATATAATAAAGAAATGCACAGAGATATTGCAGATATTTAATAATATAACAGAAATGTATCAGAGATGCAACCATAAACACAGATATACAGTAATACACGATTTCTATTAATCAAAGAAATGTACAGAGACTGTAAAAATACAGAGTGAAAGACTCGCTAGAATGGTGGCAGCTTATCTCTGAGAAGAGATGTGACGGCTACTCGCATTCGCAAGAAGATGATTACAATGAGGCTCTGAAGGCCCTTTTACAATAAATGGGAATGCCAAAAGTCCTAGACATCCAAAAACCTAACCCTAGGAGATGAAGCGCCAAAAGTCATGTGGGCTCCGTTTGGGTAAGTGAGTACATCAACTTCCCGGGGTCGTAACTTTTGCATATGATCTCCGTTTTAGGCGTGTGATAGCTCGTTGGAAAGATCTATCCGAGGCCTACAACGCTTGAGACAAAATAGCATCATAGATGTCATTTTGTGAGAGCAACATACCCAAAAAAAAAACATCGTTTAGGGCCTCAAAATGGCCTCGGAAGTTCAGGACCCGAAAAAACTGCTAAAAATAGTAAATTGCCAAAATTGTCAGAAAGCCGTTTTGAGCCATTTGGAAAATGTGGGTGGCCACCGATATCCACCTGGATCAATAGATGTGTTCGACGCTGATTACTAGAAACTTGCTTCTTAAAGCCATGATTCTTTGCTTCCACCCTTCAATAGCACATGCCCGCAATTCACTCTTATTGTTTAGCCAGTCTATAATGACTTTGGAGTCTCCCAGAATCTAAATCTTGTGTATAGATAGATGATTTGCTAAAAATAGAGTTGCCCAAATGCCCAATAGCTCCGCCTTCGTATTTGTGCCTTCCTCGCAATTAAAGTACCATCTATAATCTATTGAGACTGAAGTTTGTAAGATACCACCCACCCCACTGCACTTCCCATTTTCAAGAGATGATCCATCAAAACAAACCATAGTGGAATCATGTAGATGAGCTATCAAACAAGAATGAAAGGGAGGAGGAGTTTTTGAGACCTCAAGCTTTTTTAGTGAACCAAGAGTCTTGATGACAACCACTTGAGTAGATGACTCTTTCCCTTCAAAGATTGCAGAATTCCTTTCTAACCAAATAAACCAACAAACAAAAGTAACTAAATAAGACGGTACAGTCTTATCCGTTGTCCAGTTTGTGAGACATTCAACTAAATTATTCCCTTTCCATCGCTTAATAAATGCAATCTTAAGACCTTATATATATCACTTAATGGATGCAATCTTAACACCTTATATATATTTGGAACAAAATTTTTTAATGACAAAAAATAACAAAGAAACAAGATTTTAATGCATAAAAATAAAAAAAAGCATGCATAAGTAAAAGTGGAGAGCCCATAAAACAGGTGGAATGCATCAATGATGAGGCATCCATGAGTAAAAGAGGAAAACACTTCAGAGTAGTGGAAAGCATATATTTCATAATAAAATAAATGTAAGATAACAAAATTTGAGAGGCTCAAAAGCTCAATTCCTTTTAAATGTTATATACTCAATATGTCTTTATGAATGTGAAGTTTGGAGATCATATATATTCAATACAAATAATAATGTATACACATATATTAAAATATGGATTGGAATGTAAAGTTAATTGCTTGGATAATTAAATATATATTGGAATAAAAAATATTTGATTGATATCACAAAGATGTCACTAGAATCAACAAGTGTTGCATGGCAGCGTAGTCCTTGCTAGGTTGGAATGGGAATAAATGCACTGCCACAGAGGGACTGAGTACAGATACGTGAGAAGTAGTTTGAAGTACATGTGGTATCCATGCAGAGGATGACTTTGTGGTAGCGTGCCATTGGCCAACCACAGAAGCATACACATTAAACATTCAAATACAATAGACACAATTTCCTAACATCTAACATAATTGAAGGAAAAAAAAATTAGCATTTCCAAATTAGTTTTCTTTGAAATTTATCAAATATTAATAATGTCTTGCAACAAAGGTTACTGGAAAAAGGACTAGGAAACACACACATTAAACATTCAAATATAATAAACACAATTTCTTGACATCCAACATAGTTTTCTTTGAAATTTATCAAAAATTAATAATGTCTGTTACATATTTCTGGAAATTTAAATGCGTTTGTCATATAGACTGGGATTGGGGCTCCCCCGAACCATAAAAAGAAATAAGTACAAGAATTAGGACTGTAGAAAGAAGAAGTGCGTGACGGTAGAGAGGAAGACCTGGCAAGAAGAAATTGGAATTTATGAGCCTTTGGTTAGAGATTTCTATTTAAAGATGTAGAATAACTGGATTGATAAAGAAAGCAATATGACATCAGTATAGACTTACTATGAAGCCGATGCGTTTTTGTTGCTGTCATCGAGGCTCACTGGAATCGTTCCAACCGGTTGTTTCCCTTCGTCGATGAGGTTATCCATTCTTCATTGGAACCAATCTTCAATGTAGCTTCTCATGGGGCCCACACTGATTTCATCCTGGATTTCTATGTCGAAAAGATCGTTTTCTAATTTCCTTAGATCCATAGAAATACTATGCAGAGCCTGTTCAATTTCTTCATTGTGTGCTGCATAGTCCAGAAGCCAGTTCTCGAGCTCATCTACACGATATTCAAGGATGCCATAAAACTTTTCTAAAGACAACCCCTTTAAAATATCAAGTTGTTCATCGAAGGCTTCTTTGGTCATTGACAAGGATTAGAGGATTAAGTTTGGGTCTTGAACCTCATTGGTACTTTCGGCTAAGTCTATTTGGGTCAGGTTTCTGAATAATTCTTCTTTTTCTGATATGTCTTGTTCACATGATTCGACAATGAGCTACAGGTTCTTAACTTTCTTTTGCGAGCATGCTTTTAATTGTTTGATCATCTTTGGAGAGGGGATATCCTCTTGTCTTCTTTTCAGATCCGAGCTGTTGATGGCATGGTTGGAAAAAGGGGTCAACATCTGTTCATAGAAACGTTGATCATTTTTTAAATTCATCTGCAAATGTTCGTGCAAATCATTTTCCCTCTATCGAAAGGAAGCTATATTTTGTGATGTTTCCCAGGCTTCAGTAACTAGTTGCATTCTTTTCTTGATGTTATTCTCTACAAGGGCTCTACATGATGCAAGGAGGCTGGAGGATCCTTTTAACTTGGTTGCAGGGGTAGCAGGCACACTTTTTGCTAAAGGGCTGGCAAACTCTAGGGTAGCAATGAAAGCCTCCTCCAATTCCTTGACGCGGTTGTTCAGTCTAGCATTCTCCGCTTCAATTCCTCTAATGGAATCATCAAGAGCATCATTGGTTATGCGGCGAAATAGGGAGATTTGGGACGATCGCATTTTCCTAAAGTTAATCTCTGTATGCGATTTTCCTTTCTTATTTGTTACATCTCTCTTTTCAATGACTATATTTTTAGATTGGCTGTAAAAAATAGCGCTCTGGAATACGAAGGATTCATCTTCGTAAAAAATGTCGGTCTCAGCTATTTCCATTGCGGAACTATGGTGCATCGCATCTGCGGACGGGCCAATTTCAAGTTGCATTTGCTCACTTTCAATTTCGGGTTTGTCCACCTGCCCTACAATGTTTTTCCTCTTCTTCGTTAGGGGAACTTTGTGAGAACTATCAATTTTTGTGCGAGGAGGGTTCTTATCTCCTCCTCCATTCGAAGGTTTCTGGGTTTCTTTCTTACTGGGGTGGGCCATTGAAGCGATGCTCCATGATGTCGTGCTCTTGGGTGTGCTGGCGGGGGACTGGACACTCTTCTCACCAGATACTTTTTCCCATTGTCTGTACAATTCAGTCGTTCTTTGCAATGTCTCTACGTCACAATCGCCAGAAGTAGGAGTGTTGTCGTCACTGTCTTTGTCTTCGGTCAGGCATCTATGGATAAAAGAGCTGCTAAAGCCAACTGCTAGTAAATTTTCTTGAAAAATCCCATTAGGGTCGAACCCTTTTATCCTTTCAACATATGTTAGGTTCAAGTTCTTGAAATGGCCTGCGAATTTGTCAATCTTGTTGACATTTTTGCACATGAAGTCACTGACTTTCCAGGGAAGAGGAATGAACTATTTTTTTTTCTTGTCATGAAAAAAATGCAACCAGTGGTTGTATTTCCTTGCTATTTCTGCAACAAACATCTTGTCCGTGATGTGGCATGGAAGGAAAGCAGGATTTTCCTTGGAGCCAAAGACCATTAGTACACTGTGATTTTCCTTTTGTTGAAGTGTCCCCTTCCTGTTCAAAAACTTGGTTGCCTGGTCAGACATCCGGGGAGCATCTTCCCTAACAATAAATATTTGAAAAACGAGACAAAGTTATTAAAAACCTCATAAAAACAATGGGAGGCCTTGTGCCTCCACAAGGCTTGGTACCAGAATGTTACTGGGTCGAATTCACAATTTATTTTCTTGGAAATAGATAGTTTTGGAAACAAACAACAATGCACTATTGGGAAAATCAAGTAGGATGACATATAAAATTTATTCGATTCTTTGAATCATGACAGATGGGAACATATTTCAATGGAAATGAGTTTCCCCCAATCGAAAATGAATTGTTCCTTGACCGTGAAGTACAAAATATAAATAACTATACAGGAATGCTTGCCATGGATTCCTATCTCGTTATTCTTGTAAACAACTAGGCAATTTCCCAAAATGGATTTCTAAAGGAACTTGCCTACAACTTTGTGATATCTTCAGGAACTGCTGTCAGGTCTTCGAGGAACTCGACTAAGATGTCCAACCCATTATCATGTTTTTCTAAGAACTGCTTGCAGTCTTCTCCTTTGAAGGTAAATGTTGGCTCTGACAATCTTAACATCTTGCGGAAGACCTGAGGTGACAAAGAAACAAGAGAATGGTCGTGCAGTGGAATAATTCTTTGGCTTGAAATATATTTTTCGACGCACCAAGAGACCACCTCCTTACAGTAAAAAACCTCAGGGACGCATCTTGCACGAGCGATTCCAGAGGTCCAAATCACTTCGTTCTAGGTGGAACAGGATGAATAGTAAGAGTATGCCCTGGACCACTGGAATTTCTGGTCCTGACGTCCGAAGATATTCAGTGTGTGTCCAAAAAACTGTTGTCGACCTGCTGCCATAAGTTTACAAGAACGTTTGTTTTCTCCAGACAATGATTGAAATGAAGAGTTGGAAGGGAGAATATAACGCTGCACAAATCTTGGTCCAATGCGTGTGAATGGGAGATCTCATCGAGACTTTCACTCATTAATGACAATTTCAATGGCTGTTGCATGATGGGTTGTTAACATTAAAGACTAGTAATTGCACACATAGAAGTGCAAACATGGAGGATGCAAAAATGAGCAATTAATCATTGGAGATTTCCTTAACGAGCTAACACGACGACTCATGTTTGAGATGAACAATCGGAAGGGAGAATATAACTCTCCACATATCTTGGTTTAATGCGTATTAATGGGAGATCTCCTTGAGCGTTTCGCTCATTAATGACAATGTTGACGGTTCCTGCATGGTGAGTTGTTATCATGAAAGGTTACTAATTGCATATTAAGAAAGAAGTATGAAGGTCGCGGGGACGAGAAAGAGCAGTTAAGGAGTGTCTAATTACCGAAAGCGATCAGGCGGGCTTCAAAATAGGGTTACAAGGTACAACCGTTGGAGGTGAGGGCGCGAGGGTCAAATTATATGTCTTGGAACTTTTTGAGTGCAATACACATAACACTGAAGAGGGCATGATAGGACAATCGAGAGGGAAATTTGTATATCACGGAAGTCCGGGTAATGTTTGCAGGACACAGAACAATGGAGGTGCAAACATGAGCCCGCCTATCCGGGAACCCGCAATCGAAAAAGTGGCTCAAGTATGGAATAGAGAAACGACTGGGCAGATTCGTTTTCGCTAATATATTGAAACTTGTAATATATATCCCATTGCGTGGCAAGATCTTTTTTGCATGTCTTTGGGTAGAAAAGATAAAATAAGAGAAGATAAATTAATTTAAATTTGAGGAGTCGAGCTTTAATTAAATTTCACTGCCTCATTGACGCTTTTGCTTTTTAATGGCGGTTTGTACGGTTGTTGCATGATGAACTATTAGCATTAAACCTTGGTCGGGCACAGTAAACAGTGACTAAGAATTGGAGATTTTGTGAACCCACCAACCTAAGGAACTGCGAAAGAGATTCCATGAAATGGGAAAGTATGGAAAGCTGTCGGACGAGCTTCAAAATTAGGGTGACATTGGTTCTTTAGGAGGCGTGACTTCCCGAGTGTCAAATTGTATGTCTCGAAACTTGAATGCAAAATGTGTACCACGGAAGAGGGGATGATATGGGAGTCCGACGGTCAATTTGTATATGATAGACCCTTTTGGTCATT
This sequence comes from Picea mariana, assembly GCA_032191745.1. Taxonomy (NCBI): domain Eukaryota; kingdom Viridiplantae; phylum Streptophyta; class Pinopsida; order Pinales; family Pinaceae; genus Picea; species Picea mariana. Next base: position 84,540 of record JASDQU010104740.1, on the reverse strand, counting down.
AATGACATGTTTAAGGTTCATGCACAACGAAGTGCATGTGTAACATGGAAGAGGCATGATGATGGATTCCTGTGCAGAAACTGTATATCACGGAACTTCGGGTACTGTTTGCTAGTCATGGAACATTGGAAACACAATCTTGAGCTCGCCAGTCGGGGAACCCGCAATAAAAAAAGTGTCTAAGTATGAAACATGGAAATGGTAGGGCGGACTCGATACACAGTAAATGTACAATGTCATGGAGATACAACCAACTTGGGGCTAAGTATTGAAAGGAACGATGGATGACTGGGCTCATGACGGGGCATTCCAGCGAACAAATTGTATATTGCGGAACTCCGCGCACTGTTTGCAAGTCACGAAAGATTTGAAACACAATTTTGAGGCCATCAATCCGGGAACCCGCAATCAAAAAAGTGTCCAAGTATGGAATAGGGAAACGCTGGCCCAGACTTGTTTTCATTAATATATTGAAATTTGTAATAGATTTGTCATTACCTGGGAAGATCTTCTTTGCATGTTTCTGGACAAGTTTTGTAGGGATGGTTAGTCCTCGAGACTTTTGCTTATTAATGACGATCCTTACGGTTGTTGCATGATGGATTTTTAGTATTAAACCTTTGGTGTTGCGTATTTGGAAATAAGTACGAGGATGGCCGAAACATGAAACAATAACTAGGAATTGGAGATTTCGTGAACCGACCAACACGAGGATCCAAAATAGGGTAACAAGGTCTCCCCAGAAGACGTGAGGCCCCGACGGTCAAATTGTATCACTCGGAACATTTGAATGCATAATATGTAACACGGAAGAGGGGACGATGTTGGAATCCGGTAGTCAATTTGTATATGGCGGAGGACCGGGTGCCAATTGTTTCGTACCGGTGTGTTCAATTGTCACTAGTAAGAGCATAATTAATGTATATTAGGAAGGACGCGAAGTTAGTGGGGATGGAAGGCAATGACAGATACTTTGAAACATTCGTGAACCCTGGTAGAGTGAAGCTTGCGAGTTCGAGGAGTCTGCGGTGGAATTGTAGATCACAGAAGTTTTGAGTGCAATATGTATATCACGGAACAAGAAGCAACATAGTTCGAAAGTGCCAACCCGGCAACTGCGGCCATAAAATTGGCTAAGTATGGAAAGGAAAAACGGTCGGTTGGATTCGTCATATGAGGATATAGATGGAGATGAAGATATATGTCAACCTGCCAACGCTGGAACCCACGATCATAGAAAGGCGAATAAGTATATAACCAGAAAGCGATAATAGATGAGAAGAAGAAAAGAGAAAAAGGGATAAGTATCTCACAGAAGAACATCTACTGTTCATTTATTAATGCCAATGTTTTCGAACCCTTGGTGAGTTGTCACTAGTAAAAGCATAAATTGCAGATCACGAAAGTTCTTTGGGTGCAAGATGTATATGACAGAACATGGGACATAAGTGTTAGATATCGCAAACCTAGGATCCGGTGGTCAGATAATTGGCTAAGTATTGAAAGGGACCACGGTCGGCCGAGCTCATGGTGTGAAGATATAGATAAAGAGAAGCATCTTCCTATCTGTGAATCCAGGATGCCATGATCATAGAGATGCGACTAAATATAGAACCACAAAGGGATAATAGAGGGGGAGAAAAAAGGGAAAATTTAAAGAGAGTTTTTATATTTATTCCAATAGTATTCATATTAATATATATTAATAGATTATTTCTGGTCCAAATGTAAATCATCTTCCAATTTACAGGATCATGTTCAGTTCACAAATTTTGTTGAAATCCATAAGCAATAGAAAGAAAAAAAATGGCAGGCGGTTGGGCTAGTGGCGGGGCATTCTAGCGGAAAAATTGTATATCGCGGAACTCCGGGCACTATTTTCAATTCACGGAAGATTCAAAACACAATTTTGAGGCCATCAATCTAGGAAGTCGCAATTGAAAATGTGTCCAAGGATGGAATAGGGAAACGCTGGCCCAGACTTGTTTTCGCTAATACATTGAAATTTGTAATAGCTTTGCCATTACCTAGCAAGATCTTCTTTGCATGTTTTTGTACAAGTTCTGTAGGGATCGTTAGTCCTCGAGACTTTTTCTTATTAATGACGATCTTTACGGTTGTTGCATGATGGCGTTTTAGTATTAAACCTTTGATGTTGCATATTTGGAAAGAAGTATGAAGATGGGTGGAACCAGGGGTGATTTTAAGAACCCCCCCTAAATTTATATGTATAATAAATGGGCGAATCCCCATGATACATAGGAAAAATTGAAGACTATTTTATAAATAATATAATATGTATATATAATTTTTTGGTGAATCTTTTAATCAATTACATAATCTTGTAAAATCTTGGCGAATCTTTCACTGAATTAAAAAATCTTGTAAAATCCTGGCGAATCTTTCACTGAATTCTAAAATCTTTTAAAATCCTAGCAAATATTTAACGAAAATATAAAAGATTTGGAAGTCTTAGTGAATTTTTTGATAAATTATAAAACCATATATAATAATAGGAAAATAAATTCATTAAAATATAATATACTCATTTTACATGTTTGGAAAAGAAACATAGTTTGTCCCTCCTCCAAACAATGTTGCAAGCATTAGGGGTTGTGTTTGCTAGGGTTGACCTATTCACTTCTAAAAGAATATGATTTGTCAAGGGGGTTGTGGGTTCAATGGCAAAGATTATCCCCTCGAGGCATGTGCTTAGAATTTCCACTAAGGGGTTTCCCAACTTCAATTAAAAGGCTTTCTATGAGACAAAAATTGATAGATTTTTGTCAAAAGGCTTGGTATACCCCGCCAATGACATCTAGAGCTTTGTATACCCCACACCAATGAAACTAGATCTTTGTATATCACACCAATGATATGTAGGAATTCACTTGGTGTAAAATATTTTCAATTCAATGTTCCCCTTCTATAGGATATTTAAATGAAAATAACTTAATTAAGAGAAATGATTCATGCTTTGTGTGGAAACTATTAATGAGTCAAACTTATGTTTTAATGTTGCAAAAAGTATAACAAATTTATTATGCACTTGAACCACTTATGTGGAAATCACTAATCTATTGATACACTTGAATAGAAATGGAAACAACAAGAGAATATCCAATACACATACGACCTTTGAATTGTCTTATTTTGTTAGAAATGTTGAAGGATGTTTATAGTTGTTTCTATGGACTTGTGAGTAAGAGTTGACGGGAAGTTTGTTGTCCTTGATCTATAGGCAGGGAAATATGTTGTAATCATGTAAGATTAAGTCTCTATATCTTGGCCTTTTTTAAATTTTCTTGGACCATGTGGAGATGTGATGTTTCTTTCTTTGGTGTCCTTGGGGGACATGTGTCCATTGCTCAATCTCTTCTACTAAACCCTCGTATTTCTTTGGAAAGGACACAATTAGAGGCCAAAAAAAGAAGAGGCACTGTGAGGAGGGGATGCTTCGATGGAAAATGGAGCTCCATATTGGTTTCCCCTAAGAAACTTGTTCATCCTATTCACCAAGGTCCAAATAGTATCACAAAGAAATTTACTAGGGAGTTATCCCATTTTTCTTCTATAAATACACCATCATCTAGTTTAACTCCAATATAAAAACTTCTCACACATGGGGTGGCTTCATAGGCTTCCTATAGCGAATTTGTCAAAAGTGTAGTAGTACTTGATTCCAAAGCTCAATCCTCTAGGACAATCTCCATGGTTCTATTATTCTACTTCTGGAAGCTCTCTCTACTACACTTGAATTATAAGGCCATGCATAGTTGGTTTTATTCCATGAAGAGATTGTCATTCTGGATGCAACATCCTCTTCTTTAATAATGTCAATTTCAAGTCCATCTAATAGTGGGATCACAGACATCCGTTATCCCATTAAAGTGAGGGTCCTTTTCATCCAATATCTGCATGGCATATGTGACATACAACAATTGCCTAACCAACAATGCTTCATATGGCATAGAACTGACAAAGAGAATTGTCTTGAGTGTTCTTACCACCGGGATACAAGTAAATGGCCCCTAATAACCTTCCATAGTGGAAATATCACTGGAAATGTGCTTGTGCATGACCATTTTTGGAGAATTTTATGTTGTCATAAATAAATATGCATGGATTGCTTTAGATGTAGGATGAGTACTCTTCACTTTATGGCTTTGAAACAACACTTACCAATGTAATATTAGATGAGACAAAAAATCAAATAATGTTTTACACGAACTAAGTACATTATCTTGTCACTTGACAATGTTAGCAACATTGAGTACATCTTGCAATAAATTTTGCAAACTTTTGAATTATTCACTCAACTTTGTCAAAATGTGTATTTCAGAACACAAAAATACAATTGAAACTTTATGCAACATAAAATTGTGAAGCTAGGAAAGATTTGAAGCAGATGCTTAGTCTTTATGGCTTTACATGGTGTGAAAAAGTGGAATTTCAACATCTCTAGATGTGGATTCTCTAGTGAATACTTACAAGAATTGTAATTTAATTGCACTAGTGTTTGATCTCTTGATTAGAACCTATGTCCAGGATAAGAGGATGAGAGAAGCCATAAATGTCTTTCATAGAATCTGGAGTTCTAGCTTCTTACCATCGATAAGTTTCTGCAATAGTCTCCTTGGGGGCTTGGTCAAGGTTAGTTGGATGGACTTAGCATGGTAACTTACATTGAAATACTTCAAAAACAAATTTCATAAATGTATATACATTGAGTATAATGACCAATGCTTTGTGGAAAGAAAGGAAGCTCCAAAAAGCAAATAACTTACTAGATGGAATGGAAATAAAGGGCTTCTCTCTAGACATTGATGATAGTAGGTCGTCACATGAAATATTTCATCAAAATAGACCCAAAAACAAAATACATTAAATCCTAATTTTAAATTTTCTCATTTTTAAGTATCCAAATAAAGAAAATAGCATACATCTAAAATAGATAGTTCACATTGAAATTTTTTAGATGTCAATATTTTTGAATGTTTGATCAAGCTCTTCTCTCAAAAATTCCATATTAGAGAATCTAGTAGTTGTCTATAAAATAAAAATTGGTTTTATTGCTCAATCTAATTCAATGCTTCAAAAAAGCAATTGCCAAAAATATCGAACTCGGTGCTTCACAAAATGAAAGTCGCATAATTTGATGCCATAGTCAATGAGTTTCCCACTTCTCAAAGATATATTAGTTCTTCATACAAATGAATGAAGACATCAAAGGTCAACAATATGAACCATGAATATCACCTTGATCCAATGGAAAATATGAAGCCATTTAATGTTTTTAGTTAGTGTGCCTACGTTGCGAACTAGGTTGCATTGATTGAAGGATTGTACATAAAAACTTGGAGGATGAATGAACTAATGAATTATGTATAATATTGTGGACATGGAAAGACCTGCTGGGGCACATTTCATAATTAAAATAACATGTAAAATAAATTTATTTTAAAAGGTTTATATGTTCTTAGAAATCGAAGAATCTACAATCAATACATCATCAAATTTTGATATGCTTAGAAAACTATAAATGTTACATTGTAAATATTTTTTTCATGAACAATCCATATATTCTTTGGTTGAACATCTTTTCTTATTTTACTCAAGCATGTATATAACATTTCAAGAGGCAAAGGTTTCAAGGATATTGAAATCATAGAAACCTCACTTTAGTCTTTGTAGCAGATTAAGATATTGTTAAAAGATTATTGTTAAAAGATCTAGTCTCTCAAAATTCGGCATTGAAGAAGCTAATTGAACCCTCAGGAAGGATGGCTCTCCTGACAAAGGGGAAACTGCTCGCCTGACATAAGGAGGGCGAGGAGGGCGAGGAAGGATGAGTTATTTATTCTATTTTCAAACCTCTGGAAAGATGCCTAACCCGCCTCGCTTAACCCGCCTAACCCGCCCTGCTTAACCCATTCATTCATTCGTTAGCCAGGACCAGGAACCAGGACCAGACCCTCTAAGAAAGTCTTTTCTTTTCACCTACTACCCATTCATAGAATAAATTTTCCCATATTTTAATGATATATAACATTTCAAGAGACAAAGGTTTCAAGGATGTTGCAATCATAGAAACCTCATTTTAGTCTTTGTAGCAGATTAAGATATTGTTAAAAGATTATTGTTAAAAGCTCTAGTCTCTCAAAATTCGGCATTGAAGAAGCTAATTGAATCCATTCATATAATAAATTTTCCCATATTTTAATGAGGCTGAACTTGACTTTAGGGCCAGTTTGAATCTTTCACTAAACATTTTGTGACAGAAGGCATCATTGAATTGTTTGCTATCTTAATGTCCAATATAAAAACAAATATAAAAGACAAACTTATAAACACTTTTTTGGTTAGTATGATATTTTTCCATCCTTCAATGAGTACATGATAAAGTATCATTCTATGAATTTACAGTCCCCCTATCATTCCATTAAAATAACGTGTGAATTTGTGTTGGCTAAATTATGCATAGACATTTCATTTATTGAGTAAAGAAGCTAAATATGATCACAATTCTTTACAGCCCCGCTTGTTATACTTGAGTGAATTTCAAAATTTCAGTCAACTTTTGGATCGGAGACCATGCACAGCTGCATAGTACAGAGGTTTATTGATGAGGCACCAATCAACTACCTTCTTTACTAGTATACACCACTCTTACCATTTATATCAATCTAAACTAATGCTTGCCATGCTTATTAATATGCACTGGAAGCTGGAAGATTGCATATTCCAATTTTCTCTTTCGTAGTGTTTATTTCCAATTCTTCTACCGGTCCAACTCAAGGAATTTAATGTTTAAAATAGTTAAAGAGATAAGTAGCATGATCTTCGCAGAGGAAATACAGATGCTACTTGAACGAATATGTGAATGCAGATACATAAACAATGACAGTATCTTGCCCAACAAGAGTTATGGAAAATCGGTCTTGATGGAGCTCGAAGAAGACATTTGAATACATACCCATTGAAGAGCATTGCCTGGCATTGGCTATACTGGCTTAGAGAGTCCTTAAAGCCGGAATGGTGAAGAAATTTCTACTAGCTATCAATGCAGGCATATCTCAATGAATTGTTTGTCATTGAAAAGAAAATTAGAGATAGTCAATAGTACATGAATCTTACCCCATTGGCATAGTGGTCTGTCGAAAACTACAGAGGAATTAACAACTATAATCTTGCGAGTTTCTATATTGAATTTTGATTCATCCATCTTCTCCATGTCCATGGCAATTGGGTAAAAAGCCAATACAATCCCCATTGATTCTGCAAACTCAAGCGCTTCCTTGCATGTTTGAGTCTCTTCTCGTTTTTCCCCGTTGTTGTGATCTCTATCAGCTTCGGGGTTCCTCCAGGCCCGAGGGCCAGAGATCGTAAGAAAAGATCCTTGGGACTAAATAGAAAAACTGAGTCTTCTCAGTGTAATAATCATATTAATCTCAGACAAGTATTTTTTATCCTTGGCAATGCTTTGATGAAGCTCAACATCCATGCCACAACCCATAATTTTACTAATCCTCCATATCACTTGAGGAAATACAAAATGCTGCAGAGCAGCCTCAGTGGCATTGTCAAATGCAGTGGCAAAAGGATTAAGAGAAAGACCTGGGAACAATGTCTCTAGATCCTTGCCAAATGCCAGACCACATATATTATCAAATGTAAGTCTAAGAAAAATATCGTGCAGATCAACAACTCTATGTATTTCTTCATCCTTTGCCAGGATAAGCCATAATTGGCCCTTGATGGACCGGGTAACCCACTGAGCCATGGAATTTCTCGAAGTCCTTGTGGTGAAATCCAACGCCACAATCTTCCTCTACACCATCCATGTTTCACCATCATTGTTGAAGATACCATCCCCCAATAGGTCATGAAATGTTGCTTGCCATTGTGGCCCCTTGGGATAGTTTTCAAAATGTGTGCGAAGAATATGCTATAATTTTTTTGTATTGCATGTGTCTAAAAACAAGGAGCATTAACCAGGATCATACATGACCTTAAACTCCATACACAAAACATAACAACAACAGAAGTAGAAATGACACAAAGATATATATGATATTGTGTATAATTACAAGGAGATGACCTGTATTTATCATGGATTGCGAAGAGCCCAGAATTAAATACAGGTTGTTGGGAAGTTCACCTAGTGTAGTAAATAGGTGGTTGGGAAGTTCACCTAATGCAGTGATTAGTTAAATTGGCACAGTAATTAGATCACTCACCACTGACCTAAGTAAAATTAACCACATGGTGTATGTACACCAATAACATGTTACTATTACATGCCCTTGTTTTCTTGCAAGGAAGGGGATGGCATAGATACATGTTTTGGTATGTTCCTCCTGTCTTCTGGAGATTATCTGCAATCCAGTCATGCATTCTTTCCCTATTTTTTTATAGTCCTGGTAGGATTCCCACCACTGGCCACACCCTGGGGCCTCTAAAACGATTTGCGATGGTAAAAAAGCATGCAATATATGTTGTTATTGCACCAAGAAGAAATAACCTATGGAAAGCTCCATTGCTTTAAGTGTTTTATGATGATCGAACCTTTCGTTAATCTGTAAAACCCTTCAAGGTTGATCTAGTAGCAGTTTCTTCTGGTACTGATTACAGATTGGTGTCCTCTTGGTGACAACAAAGGTCAATAGTCGTTAAATTCCAGCAAAGAGTTGGAAAATATTCATCCAATGTCCCTTCTCTAAACATGAAAGGAATACCATGACTTCATACACAGAAGGCTATACTAACATACTTGAAACTCTGCAGCTCGTTAAGACCATGAATACATATATATTATACACACATACAAAATACCAATCCTACTTTAACTATGTCTGCATATATACACACATGAAAGAGTACCCTAGTTAAAACCATGGAAGAGAAGTACAAAACCTTGACTTCTTCATACACATAATTTTCAACAACAAATGGCTGAGTAACAATCCTCTTCTATCCAACGCAGTTAAGACCTCAAAATGGTTACACATATACATTCACACAACTGCGTGGAAATCTCTTCAAAGAGAACTGTTAAGCTTTGATGCCTAGCAAACTCCTCCATATGCCACACATATAACCAAAAACCCGTAGAAGACTTTTTCTGTATATTGTATAACCAAAAACCTGCAGAATATTTTTTATTATATATTGTATAACCAAAAACCTACAAAAGGATTTTTGCTATATATTGTATAACCAAAAACATGCAGAAGACTTTTTTCTATATATTGTATAACCAAAAACCCGCAGAATACTTTTTTATATATTGGAGGCCAAGTTAAATTATAACTAAGATGAACCATAAATAATTGTGGCTGACCAATCCATATGTGAAGTATTCCAATTTCCTCTCTTATTTTGGTGGCCAAGTTAAATTATAACTAAGACGAACCATAAATAACTGTGGCTGACCAATCCACGTGTGAAGTATTCCAATCTCCTCTCTTATTTGTTCCTTAAATTAAGGGGGAAACTTGCTTCTTAGTATCTTAACATCTATCATTTTCAGCAACAATACTTTTTGTTTTTATTAGACATATCTCAAAACTGTTATTGCAAAGTAAAAAGTTATCTTTTAAGGCTATGAAGAACCTATAAACATTGCCATTGGATGCCTCAATGAAGTAGAGAAATATATACACTTCCTATATAGGTACTGAAAACTGTGGGATGACTGATATTTTCTTTAAAAATTTCACTGCTTGTATATAAAAAGTTAAAACATACAAGCTTGGTCCTACATACTACACTGGGGCCTTTTAACAATATGCATGGACAGGGTTCCAATAATATTCTAAAGATGACATTCTGACAAGTGTATAATATTCTTCTAGGAAGTCCTCAATAAATGCATGATGTTATTTCCATTGTCTCAATGCCCCTATCAATGTCCATTGAAGTGTGGAACTTTCTTGTGTTGAAAACAATGCAGTCTCAGTTTAGTGATGGTATTCTTTCTTGTGTTTGAATCCGACAATGGATTATTTTAGTCATTGGCATGTCTGGGTTCTTCTCCCAGAACTCCCTTTGAATTTGTGGAATATTTCAGCTTTAACTGCGATTGACAACCTACTAGGCCGATTTCTGAAAGTTGATGAAGCGGGGTTAAAGGGTACTGATAAAAGAATGGTGAAAGTTATAGTGGAAATAGATGTTACAGCTGGATTAATGGACTCCTTGGAGGTGGAATGTCGTGGACAGGTTATGGTCCAACACTTGGACTATCTAGGAATTCCTTTTCACCGTTCACTTTGTCGACGCACTGGACATTAAAGAAGAGATTGCTCCTTTGGAGATAATGATGGTGATGCTGAGGATTCACATGATGATTCTAAGATGGATGCTTATATGAGTGAAGAGGAAACTGGTGCACAAGGTGTTCTGTATGCAGGTAGTGAAGCTGGTTTGTTGGAGGATGATTCGGCTTCTCTGATCGGTAAGTTAAGGATTTTTTCCCCTAACTTGTTCATTAAATTGTCTGCATGGGAGCGAGACTTTTTGGAGAAGTCCAGCCTGTCAAATGGAGTAAAAGAGGGTTTATCTAGTAAAGCTATGGATCCTGAGTTCTTAGGGGGATCTACATATGAGACAGTCAGAGATACAACAGTCCCACAAGCCCCCTCTTCAGCTAATCTTTCGCTAGAAGTTTCCCAGCCTATGCTCGTTCTGGACAACCCTTACTTACCTCAACAATATTTTGCTTTTACCCCAAATCTGGACGTTGTCATTGATGCCTTGCTCCTATCTCTCAGAGATTTGGAAAACCCTATCCCCATTCCTATCTATCAGGGACAGGATCTTCTACAGATTCTACCCTCCTCTGTCCCAGAATGTTCTTCTAGTGGCAAGGGTGAACAAAAGGGGAAATCCCTAGCCTGGTCTAGGGGCCTGGGGTATGAACTCTCTCCCATTAAGACCAGAAGTGTGTGTAAGAAGGCTAGCCAGTCTACTGTTGTTCAACAGATTTTGGATTCCACTCATGATTTAGGGGCGCTTAGAGGCATGAAATCCCTTGCAAGGGCTAAATCATGATCCTCTTGTCCCTAAATATCAGAGGGGTTGGAGGCCCCCCTAAAACTGCCTTCGCTTCGAAGAATTTTGAATCTTTCTAAGCCAGACATAATTTTCCTTCAGGAGACCTTAGTAATTGAAGAGAAGGCTAGACACTTTTTGACTTCTCTTTGCCCTTCCTGGATGACATCGGCGGTCATCGCTGTGGGGAACTCAGGAGGTTTGTCGGTTGCTTGGAAACCTTTGGTATTTGATTTACAGTCTTATCTCTGTGTTGGAGGAATCTTGCTGACAGGTGTTTACTTACCAGATAAAAGCAGGATATCCTTTATAAATGCTTATGATTCTTGTACATGCATAAGACAATTTTTGGATTTGGTGGAGTCAAAAGTTTTTTTAGCTCAGGATGATCTCATTTTAGCTGGAGATCTTAATTTTACAACCAACATTGAAGAAGTTTGGGGTGAAGGTGCATTACCAGACCCTCTCACTGCCTATTTCAGAACTCTCTTTGGAAAAAGTAATTTGGTGGACGTTCAACCAACAGAATTAGTGCCGACCTGGCGCAACGAAAGGACTGGGACTCAAAATATCCAAAAACGTCTTGACAGAATGTATGTTTCAGAAGCACTCCTGGTCGATTATGTTAGGTACAAGTCATGGGTAATCCACCCTTTCTTCTCTGACCATGCACCGATAATTTTTCAGTTGGAACATGGTGAAATTCCTATTGCTTTCCCATTCAAGTTTAATTATGCAGTCTTGAGCGAGGCCACTATTGGGGAGATAGTTAGAACGAAATGGAGATCTGTACTAGGTTCAGGTGTCTTTTGAGCCCAACGTAGACTTGCCCTAAAATTAAACAAGCTCAAGAACATAATTAAATCTCGGACAGCAAAGAAAAAAAAAATGAAACTCGCACCCTAAAATCTCTAGAAGAATAGATATCTATTCTTACAAAGCAAAGTTGGGAAGCGGTTATAAGCTCTGAAGGGAGAGGTCGCCTAAAATCATTGGAACTAGAAAGAAATAAGATGCTTTTGGAGGAAGAGGCTCGTTGGCAACTAGAAAGCAGAGCTCTATGGATTCAATGTGGAGATAGCAACACGAAATACTTTCACCATTTTTCCAGTTACAGGCGCAATAAAAATTTTCTGTGGGAGTTCAAAGACGACCAGGGCAATGTTCACCAAGGGCAGGAAGCTATAAAGGGAGAAGAAAAACAGTTTTTCAGCTACTTCTATCAAGATCCGACAGAGAATATGATTGTGGATCAGGTTGAAACAGTTAGATTGTATCCTAGGCTGGTATCAGATGAAGAGTTGGTATCCCTTGAAAAGCCTATTTTTGAGAAAGAAGTTTTAGAGGTACTAAAAGGCTTCCCTAAAGATAAAATCCCGGGACCTGACGGATGGAATGCAGATTTCTTCTTACATTTTTTTGACTTGGTTGCAAAATATTTGCTGGAGGCTATCGAAGAATCGCACATCACTGGTATGGTGATTAGACCTCTGAACTCAACCTTCATTTCTTTCATCCCTAAGGTTAATGGACCGGCTAACTTTGGAGATTTTTGCCTGATTTCATTATGCAACCTTTGTTATAAAGTGATCTCTAAGATTATAGCGAAGAGACTGAGACCAATTCTTTCTCGTTCATTATCCAAGGAACAATTCGGTTTCTTGAATGGAAGGCAAATCATTGATGCGATTGGGATTGCTCAGGAGTGCATCCATAGTATTAAAGAAAAAAAGCAACAGACTTTAATTCTCAAAATTGATCTCAGGAAACCATACGATTGCATAAGCTAGGATTTCCTTAGGATGGTCCTGCTCCAATGTGGCTTTGGATTACCCACGAAAAACTAGATTATGGGATGCATTTCGTCGACAACTTTCGTGATTCTCATCAATGGTGAGCCTTCGAACTTTTTTAGCAGCGGCAGGGGGATTAGATAGGGTTGTCCATTGTCGTTGTTTCTCTTCATTCTTATTATGGAGGGCCTGAGTTTGGCCTTAAAGCGCAGCCAAGAAAATGGACTTTTATTAGGCATTAAAGTTTCTCATTTACTCAAAATCCTCCATCTACTATTTGTAGAGGACATTCTCCTCATGAACTTTGGTGCTATTGCAGAATGGATTGAAATCTGCAGGATTTTAAAGATTTTTTGTAACGCTTCTGGTCTTTGGATCAACCCCCACAAAACTACATTTCTTCATCATGGTGTTACTCCTTCGGTGCTGGATTCTCTGAAATATTATTTTCCTTATAATCATCGAGATCTTTCAGAGGGGTTTCGTTACCTTGGATTCTATTTAAAATTCAATAGACTCAAAGCGGTCGACTGGCTTTGGCTAGTTGAAAAATATGAAAAGAGGATCACTCATTGGAGCTCATGGTGGCTGTCATTAGGGGGGCGCATGGTCTTAATCAAAGATGTTATTGAGAGTCAACCTGTCTACTGGTTGACTTTGACAAGCTTGCCTTCCTCGATACAAATTAAACTTCACCAAATCACCTACAACTTTCTATGGTCGGGATGCCAACAGAAGAAATGCATACACCTTAGCAATTGGCAGCTGATCGCTCGGCCAAAGCACCTTGGGGGCTAGGGAATGTGCAATTTGACCGATTTTAGCAGAGCTTTGGCATCTCACAGCCTTTGGAGGGCTATTATGGAGGATGGCTTATGGCACCAAGTATTAAGATAAAAATACTTTCCTTTTGTTTCTGTTCATCATTGGCTGCGTACTGTGGACATTTATAAGGTAAGAGGCTCTCAGATCTGGTCATACCTGCTTAAATCTATCCACCTTCTTTTGCATTGGATTGTGTGGAGTCATGGGGATGGAAAATCCATTGTGATTGGTAAAGACCGCATTTTGGGCATGGGGGATGCATTGTTACTATCGGAAGAATTGCTTGTTTCTATCAACAAGAAAGGGATTTTTTTCTTATATCAGGTACAAAAGGAAGCACAAGTGGGGAGAATCACACTTAATTGGTTTTCCAGTACTGATCTAGAATTGACAAGGCAACTACAAGAAGAATGGAGTCTCTTCCGTCGAGCGCTTATCCTCAATGGAGTTTTTTTACAAGCAAATCCGGACATACTCAAATGGTCGGGGGGGTAACTCTATAGGTCTGATTACTATCAAGAACGTATACTTGGCAGCCGCAACAATGAAATGGAATAACAATTTTGGCGGCTGGTGCATGGCAATGTGGAAATGGAACGTCCCTCTGAAGATCAAGTTGTTTACATGGTTGCTTGCCGAGAACAAAATTCTGCCTTGGGAGATTTTATAGCGCAGAGGCTTTAGTGGACTGGATATATGTCTCTTATGCAAACTAAATGTTGAAACCACTCAACACCTTTTCTTGGATTGTGACTTCGCGGTGGAGGTTTGGAGGTAGATTAAATTGGCCATAAATTTTGCAGGCAGTTGGGCTGGTACAAGTATTAGTGATTGTTTCAAATGCTGGAAAGTTTTAAATTCTAATTCTCAGACTTTACCAACTCTGATATGTTGGAACATTTGGTGGGAACAAAACTAGGTAATTTTTGAAGAAAAATTTCCCTCGGTTTTGAAGGTGGCACATCTATCACTCTTGTCTTGGAGAGAAAATACTCATGCATTGAAAACACACCCCCGGAGAAAAAATATCACTTAGGCAGAATTGGGAGGTGTGGTAGGATGGTTTGATGGAGCGGCTGCCTCTTCAGGTTTAAACAACGGAGCGAGAGGAGTAATTAGAATCAATGAGATCTGCAGTTACAAATGGTTTCTAAATTGTGGCTCGGGCACTAACACCGTAGTGGAACTTCTTGGTGCTTGGGCATTGCTCACTTTGGCAAACAGGTTGTTCTTAAAGAGATTCATATCATGGGCGACTCTAAGATCTTCATAGATTGGCTTCTAGGTAAAGGCCAACTTCAAGTTCTCTCATTGGATTGTTGGAAGGATAGTATCACTGGATTAATAACCACCTTCCAAAATATATCCTTTGATCATGTTTACAAAGAGGAAAATCAAGCCGCGGACAGTATTTCCAAGTTGGCACTCACCAGAGAACCCGGGAAGCTCACCTATTTTCAGTGCATTGAAGAGCACAAGGGGCCACACTTGTCTCTTGACCTCTTCTGAATTTCCTAGTGTTTTTTCACATTGTTGTCAAGGCTTTATGTGGGCTGATCTATTTTGTTTTGGGTTACTTAGTATTGCATTTTCGTGGGACTGCTCGTCCTTTGAGCCTTCACTAGATGAGGTATGCTCTGATTTTTTTTTTTTTTTTTTTTTCTGACAGTTGATTACATGACCTCTGCAGAGAGGGTCTTTGGGTTTTTAGGAGTGAAAATCTTGCTGGACAGTCCTTGTTACCTCAGTCTGTAATGGTATTTCTGAAGACGATCATTTTATATTCTCTCTAATATATAAAGTGAACTTTTTTGGAAAAAAAATGTTGCAGTGAAAAAACACTAGATTAAATATTTTAGGTCAATTGTTCTCAAAGAAATTCAAATTCCTTTGGAATAATCCACAAAATGGGTTCGCTACCAAATCAAATGATGATTCATACAAGAAGCCAATATAATGGAAAGGGGGAGGGGAAATCCAGTGTAATGAGGAAGATAATAACACTCCTGGAAAGGCCCAAATGAGCTACTACTTGTGATTAAAGACAAAGGTTATCAACATAGACTAACATATATTCCATCGTAAAAGAAAATCAAATTAAACCATTCGATCCATTTGTTAGATGAACAATACCAAACAAGCAGGCAATTTTGCAACTAGAACAAGTGAGAAAAAACAAACCACAACCTAGGTAAAAAATGGGTCAAGTAATTATTGCTTGGTTAATTCACAAGATTTGTGAAAGTTTAGATTTGTGAAAGTTTCCATCCCC
>JASDQU010104740.1:49020-62061 GCA_032191745.1 Picea mariana | reverse complement strand
AGTCATTAATTCATTTTATTTACGGGACCCAAAGAATGAAAGAAGAACGGGTCCTCCCATTTCTTTCTTTAAGTATAGGGTGGGCTCCACATAAGTATGGCCTATGACAAATTATTCTTCCATGTAAAATGTAAGGAACAAACATAGTATCCTTTATTTAAATCAAAGTGCTGGGCAGCAAAAAGAAAATCATGTCGTCCATGTTTAACGACACACACAAAAAAGGTACAAATTAAAATGAAAAGCAATACCGGAGATTGGAAAACACCATAAAAAAAGCCGCAAATATTCTATATTCAAATAAGCTGGGTTACAAAATACAACTGAGATTATTTGCCACAATGACTGCAATTTGGCTTGTCGTCGTAAAAAAAATAAAAAATATGTACAATAATGAAGCTTGTGGACAGTCTTTTATAGATTTCAGCTTGACGATCAAATGCTTGATTCGTAAAAAACAACGAGTTGAATATCAATTTTGGGTCTTGGACTTCATTGGTGCTACCAACTAGATCTATCCCAACTTTTTGAATAGCTTGTCTCTTCTAGATATGGCCAACCTGCATTGGCTGGTTATTCAACATTCCATTCTTTGTTAAGTATTAATTTCCCTTTGTTGTCGAAATCTTGGGGTTTAAGGTGCCTTCCTTGTAATGTTCCTGATCATTGACATCCAAGACAACTTAGAAATGCGATTCAGGTCCAATTGAAATATGAGGGAGTCGTTTTATGTGACGTCATCTTTGGGGGAAACAAATCCTGCTAGGCAACAAAAGATGAGACAACTTTTTTTTTTAAGTATGTTGTGACTGCTATTCTCCCTGTATTCGATCATCTGTTTGGTTAAAAATCCTACCTGAAGATTTGTATGTTGAAATTCTTTGTTTTATTATTGTAAATTGTAAGGGACGTCCAACCCAACTGCAAAATGTTCCTCTGTTTAAGTACATAGTTTCTTCCAGGAGCACATATCTGGAAAGTGTATCAAATGCTGCAGATCACATCAGAGTATATATTTTGTCGTAGGGGTGGCAGACATGGAGGCCCACAAAAAGGTCTAGAATGTTTGGAAGTGACGGAAAATATTAATCCATGCCCGAATACACTCAGAAGGAAATTATAAAATTGGATACCCACGAACACGAGAAATTGTATTGGCATTTGAATCAACATTCTAAAATTACAGAACGTTTTATGCCAAAGTTGTAACAGAATTGACAGACAACCGATTTCTATCTGAAAGAGTGTTGAGCGATCTCTCGATGCAGTAACAGACTCGACATACAATCAAATTTCAATCACTACCAATACTAATGTCAAGTGTAAGAAGTCATGATCCCAGGTTCCAGGTAGTTTCACCTTCAGGCATCCACATAGGCGGTGACCCCATGCTCCAGATAGCTTCGGTTTCAGACATTGACATTGGCGGTGGCAATGGGAACAATTCTATTGATTGTAGTGTGACAAAGCGATGAACAAGCAGGGCTGTCATTGCCAAAGCACTTAAACTGCATGATTKTCTGACCTGCAAAGAACATCGACTTTAGTGTTGCTTTCTCATGAAAACTACAATGTTGCTTTGAGTCCATAAATCTTTGGACGTTGGGTGTCCTGTGCGATAATGAGCTTGACATTAGGTACATGTAAGACATCTATTATCTAACATTGCAGTGTTAATGCAATTTCCATAGTGGACGATGGCTCAATTGCATTGGCACAAGCAATATTAATTTTGTGATTAATTAACATCCTTGAAGGACGTGAATCCCAAACAATGCCTAAAACTTTTCGAACAACCGTCTGTTAAAAAAATACATTGCTCTGTATTTTAAAAAATAAGAAATTGTATGGTTTGAACAATTTTTTTTTTCAAATATCACATCAACTTCAACATAAGAAATGCATTTTCCTTATCCAAAGCAAGGGAAACAACATGAAGATTGACATTAGGTGGAAACAACACTGGAATATACCACTACATTAAGGTCTCTTCTAAAGAATGAAATAAAATGATTACATGAAGGTGGTAGTAAAGGGTGATTTTTAGAAACCAAATCGTTACCCGAACATGCAAAACTTCTTGCAGAAGGTGGTAGTATAAAGTAATCCTCAGAAAGTGTTGCAAAGTCCATAATCCATAATTCCTTCCCATTAATTTTTTCCAGTTACATGTCGATGCACAGATTAGAAAGTTTTTAGAGCGTCGTTCCCTCGTTATATACCCACCTTCAAGTGGGAGGGGAATATTCGTGTAAATAGGGGCAAGCCCATCGACCCAGATGCAATCATATGCATAGGAATAATAAAATAAAAAATGTGCAGTAGCGATAGAAAGTTGATTGTATGTGGAGAATGTAACTACATCCAAAGGATAGTGAACAAAATTTGACAAAGAATATGGATTTCTGTCAAGTCTGTTACCACACCCAGAAGTAGCTCAACAAACTTTGAAATAGAAACTTCTGTAATTTTAGTATGTCGTTTTAACCACCCATACAGTTTATCATACTCACAACGATCCAAATTTATAATTTCCTTCTGACTATATTCACGAATGGAGTAATATTTTGTGTCATTTCTAAATATTACATAACATTTTGCAAGCCACAGTAAGTGTGATCCTGTGATGGAAGAAAAATTCTTGTGTGCTCTGCAGAATTTGATAAACTTGCCAAATCTTTGTTGTTGGAAGAAACTATATACTTCAACGAAGGAGCATTATGCAGGTGACCTGAAAATCCCTTCCAACTCCCAGTAAGAAAACAAAGAAGATCAACAAACAAATCTCCAGGAAGGCCTTTCAACCAACCAAAGCATCAAATACAGGGAGAACACCAATCGAAAGATACTTGTTTTTTTTTTTGTTTTTTCCTGTCTGAGTTTCTGTTGGCTAACAGAGTTTATTTTTGGCTCAAATATCACGTCACATAAAACCATTCTCTCGTCTTTCAATTGGGCCTCAATGGCATCTCCAATTTGTCTTACATGTCCATGACCAGAAACACTACAACGAAGGCACCCTAAAGCCCAACTCCTTCATGATAGAGAGAAATGGGAATAAGTATTTAAAATCAATGCTGGAGGATGACACTATAATCTTCCATAGATTTTGGTTTAATTTGTCTTAATGGAAGATGCCCTCAATATTTTCACTTATTAATGCCAATATTTTCGAATATGTGCACTGAATAGTGACTAATAACACGTATTAACATTCTCATATCCAAGTAGATTCTCAAATATGACAACCTGTAACATATGCACAATATTAAAGAGGGACATGACGTCAAGAACTCTGTGCATGACACGTTCGTAGATGGCAGCGTGGTAGTACAATATTGCATTGTTACTATGATGACGCCTTTAAAAAACTAAAATAACCAACACTTTTTTGCAAACTCAAAATGCAAGCAAATTTTTTTATCAGATCCCATAATATTCGCTTGTTTATGCATTTTAATGGGAGATGTCCTCGAGATTTTCTCTTATTAAAGCCAATATTTTTTGAACCTATCTGGTCGGTTGTCACTTTTAAAAGCATAGTTAATGTGCATTGGGAAGGGCGGAAGGTGGCGGGGATGGAGGGGAGCGACAAAATTCTTTTAAACTTTTCTGAACCCAGGAGAGCATGAACCCGCGAAACTTTAAAGACTCGACTAAGTATGGAAAGGCAGGTTGGACAGACAAAGGCATTGTAGGTAGAGGCAGGGTTGCAAGTTTAAGAAAACAAGAGAAAGCAACAAATAACAACCCAGTTAAGAAGCACCAAAAGGCCCAACTGGAGCTGTAGGACCTGAACCCTACAAAGTTGAATCAAGCACCAGACAACCGACCAGGAATGCCGGTGAAGAACAATATTGGCCAAATTCACTGCACACAAGATTGTATCAAAAAATTCGGAGGAAAATGTATTGTAACACATCTTTTAACCAAATATTTCAGGCTGTGAGACTTGTCAGGTACGACCGTCCAAAGGCTTGCCACTGTGAAAGAAATTAAGAAAGGTGTGGTTTTCATGGTTGGTATTTTTCAATACTGGGAGCGATCAAAATCCTCTTGCAATCCATATTTGTATGTGATTACTATGACCAGAGAAGCAACACTTCCTGATCACCAATTGTCGACCCAAAACCTACTTCCATCACAACCACATTGACACATAGGAAAAGGGAATCGTATTTTCTCCTCACATACAAAGATTTTCTGCAAGAGGATTTTGACTCAAGCATCCCCGACAGTCAAATTTCCCACCTGCAAACTGCAGATAGCAAGCGAAGCTAATCACAACACCCAAACCCAATCGTCAATGGGGAACGACAGAAGGCCAATGTTCCACACAGAACCCACCTCCATCACAGCCATAGTGACACATAGGAAAAGGGAATCATATTTTCTCCTCACATACAAAGATGTTCTACAAGAGGATTTTGACCCAGGCATCCCCAACAATCAAATTTCCCACCTGCAAACTACAGATAACAATCCAAGCTAATCACCACACCCAAACCCGCCCATCAACGGAGAACGAAAGAAGCCCAATGTTCGACACAGGACCTACCTCCATCACAACAACAGTGACACATCACAAAAAGAAATCATATTTTTTCCTCACATACAAATATGTTTTGCAAGAGGATTTCGACTCAACCATCCCCAGTAGTCAAATTTTCCACCTGCAAACTGCAAATAGCAAGAGAAAATAAACACGACACCCAAACCTACCCGCCAATGGGGAATGACAGTAGGGCAGTTCCAATCGCGGTTGCAGAACCCCAAGCGTGCAAACAACAACAAGACCAACATGCAAACAAGAACAACATCAATAGGAAAATAAGAAATCAGTGAACATGCAAGAAACAAGCATGAACCAGTGAACCAACAATGCCGCTGAAGAACAATATTGCCCACATTTAACGCAGAGAACATTGCATATAAAAAAAATGGAAGAAAATGTATTGTAACAGGCCTGTTAAGTAAACATTTAAGTCCGTGAAAACTGTTAGCTAAACATTTAAGTCTGTCAGAACCGCTCTGTAAACATTTAAGAAAGAATTCAGTGTGGTAGGTCTCTTGAGTACGAAAAAAACATTTATAACAATAATAATAAAAAAAATTAGTAACAATAGTTCGAACAATAGAGCCTATGTAAGATTTTTTTTTTTATTCAAAGGACAAACTAATATGAAGTCAACTTATACAAAACTGACTATCTATCTTCAAAACTTTGGATATCCAAACATTTCAAGAAAACAATAACAACTCAGAAAGATCGTATATGATCAAAAACTTTGGATATGCTAACATAGAAAACATTGGGAATATCGAAGCCGACAATAAGACCTCCAATCTGTTATCCAATTAGATCATGCCATATATGGTATTTTTTATTATATAAAAACCAATGTTTTTAGTTCCCTAGTTCCAACAATAGATATTATGCAAATATTTGTGGTCAAGGACAAACTAATATGAAGTCAACGAATTATCGATCGCTATAGTCCCTCTACGCCTTCGGCAGGGACTAATAAAGTTTAGTTTTTGTAGGATATTCAATTTCTTATGTTAGGCATAAAAGATAAGTATTTGGAATAAAAATGATATTAAACACAATTGATTTTTACATATTAAAATGCATTTTATTTTGTTTTTTCAAATAAACATTTTAGAAAATACAAGTCATAAATAACATATATATCAAATACTTTAAATAGTATACTTTTAAAGGAAACACCGAAGTGAATTGGGGTGGATATATTGTTCAAAGACCACACAATTTTGTCTTTGGATGGAAAATGAATACTTCACAAGGTCCATATTCATCGCACATCTCACAAAATATTTTCAACAATCCTATAACTCCAAAGCTGAATCTTACGGTTACATGCTCACCTCCAAGAATCACAAATAATAATAATGAGATAATAATAATAATTTGCTTAAGAGTAAAAAATAATGTACCATATGAGATATTCACTAAGAGCCATATGAAATATTCAAGAAGATCCACTAGGATAATAGATGGCATTTGTATGTGTATACAAGTTTAGATTGTTACTCATTCTTAAAGGTGAAAAGACATTTCGTTTTCTTCTTTAGGGTGTCTTCCCCTTTTAGCTTATTGTGTATGTTACACATTGTGAATGGAAAACCAAATGCATATTAAGAAACATTCACATAAAACCAAAAAACTTAAAATTGGTGAGATGAATTCCAAGTTATATTTTCACACAATGGGACTTTAGTGATTACTAACAACCAATTTTTTTAAAATATACGAAAAACAGTGTAAGGCACTTGGGATGCATTTATGAGATTTTACTCTTAACAATATAAGGCAATTGGGATGCATTTATGAGATTTTGTTCTTAATTGATGTAGAGTTACAAAAGATTTTAACCTTTCTTAATTGATATAGAGTTACAAAAGATTTTAACCTTTCCTAAATATTAACATACCAAATCAGACATTGAGAATATATCAAAACCTACTAATTATTTAATAACATATATTTGCGTTTTTATAATTTATTTACTT
Organism: Picea mariana; assembly: GCA_032191745.1. Lineage (NCBI taxonomy): Eukaryota > Viridiplantae > Streptophyta > Pinopsida > Pinales > Pinaceae > Picea > Picea mariana. Next base: position 55,527 of record JASDQU010104740.1, on the reverse strand, counting down.
ATGTATAATTTTTTTAAAGCAATAAAGTGTAAACATATTATAACATAGCATATATGTTTCCTTTTAATACAAGTCATAAATAAAATTCCTAGGAATATATATACTACATATCAAAACCTTCTAATTATTTAATAATTTAATAGTATATATTTGCATTTTTATAATCTATTAATTTAAGTATAGAAACCTTTTCTAAATATTTTTATAATCTATTAATATAGAGTTACAAAAGATTTTAACCTTTCCTAAATATTGACATACCAAATCAGACATTGAAAATATATCAAAACCTACTAATAATTTAAACATATATTTGCGTTTTATAATCTATTTACTTATGTATAATTTTTTTAAAGCAAGTGTAAACATATTATAACATAGAATATATGTTTCCTTTTAATAGAAGTCATAAATACAATTCTTAGAAGTTGGAATATATATACTACAAGTCAAAACCTTCTAATTATTTAATAGTATACTGCATTTTTATAATCTATTGATTTAAGTATAGAAACCTTTGTAGCAATATACTATAAACATATAGTAATCAGAGTATGCACACCTAACATAATTATTTAATCATAAACATTTACATGCATAAAAGTTTTTTATCAATCGCTTATAAACATATTTTAATATAAAATAGTAGAGTATGCACACCTACATCATTTTTTAAAATGCTTATGAATTATTTAATAATAAATATTTATATATATTTTTATAATCTATTTACAATAGAATGGTAGGTTTTTTAACATTATAATAATCTTATTATAATATAAAATATATGTTTTCTTTCTTATAATTTTTTTTTAAATGTTTATGAATTATTTAATAATACACATTTATATATTTTTATATATATAAAAGTTTTTTATCAATCGCTTATAAACATATTTTAATATAAAATAGTAGAGTATGCACACCTACATCATTTTTTAAAATGCTTATGAATTATTTAATAATAAATATTTATATATATTTTATAATCTATTTACAATAGAATGGTAGGTTTTTTAACATTATAATAATCTTATTATAATATAAAATATATGTTTTCTTATAATTTTTTTTTAAATGTTTATGAATTATTTAATAATACACATTTATATATTTTTTATAATTTATTTACTAAAATATTTAGTATAGATTGGTAGATTTTTTAACATCATAATAAACATAGAATATATGTTTTATTGCTTATAAATTTTGAATTTTTTTTCTTATAAATTCAAATTTATAAATTTTACTATGTATAAATTGAAAAATAAATTGTGAAAAAAAAATGTAAAGATATAGTTCTATTTACAAAAACTTCAATCATAATGAAACTTTGCTTATATAAAATTTCACTCAAATTTTAATTTTAATGAAATGTGTAAATATAAAAATAGTATTTTGCTAACCTACTATAATATAAAATATTAGAGTATGCACACCTAACATAATGTTTTAAGATAGTTTATGAATTATTTAATAATATATATTTGTATTTTTTTATAATCTATTTACTAACATTCAAATTCATCCCAAAAAATTGTCTAACATTTTAGATATATGTAATAATAAAGCAATACAAATATAATAAAGCAACTTACCTATCACGTTGTTTTTGGGATCTTGACATCTTGGTCAAATGTAATAAAGCAACTTACCTACCACGTTGTTTTTGAGATCTTGACATCTTGGTTGTCACGAGACATGGAGGATATGGGAAATCTTATAATTGTTACGGGACAAAATATTGTTCTACAAGATGCAAAATGACAAATATTACAATGATGTCCAAATTGACCAAAACTCACTTGCATCACTTTGAACCGCTCACACCAATTTCTTCTCTTGCCTCCATTATTTGTCTACAGAAAATTTCACTTCTCCAAATGAAGAGTCAAACATCACAGATATAAAACACCATGTTGTTTGCCAAGATGAGCAACCAATGTATTCCTTTGCATTTATATTTCCTAACACACAATGATAAATGGAAAAAATAAGCTCATTTGTTCACACTACAGATGAGGTTCCACTAAAGACAATTGACTAGCCAACAATTGGCCTATCACCAATCAATGAGTACAACAAAGAGGGTCTATTCAACATGAAATTTCATGTTCTTTTTCCCATAGGGGATGCCCTGCCTTGCCAACCATGCATGAATAACATCCCGCTTGATAGCTATGCAATACACTTGATGTGATACCATTACAATAAGTTCGGTAATCATCCTCGATTCATATACTACCTCTACAATTTGACTATGTAGCATCGAAGTCAAACGACAACTACCTTATCAAGCGAAGCCAAGTTCATAACACACCTAGCACAAAAATTCGTGTGGACAACCATAACAAGTTCATGCTCCAATCCTTGAATATGGCAATCACATGAAGTGTTACATAATTACTTACTGCTTCAGAAGCACACCAACACGATGTTGACCAACAAGAAAAACATTTCTTTCTATGTATAGGCCAACGAGTTATGCTATTGTGCAATTTATGGGTCCACGCAGGATTAGTTAGTCAATGGTGCTCTCAGTGTACTCATGAAAATTGTATATGTACTAGAATGTAACCCTCCAAATTTACCAACATATGTTGTTGTGGCATTCCATAAATACATTGGCCCTCCATGGGACCAAACCCAACCAAAGCATGTACCAATTCCACCCAGACAACGGAGTAACAAGAAACAAATCCCCCTTAAGATGGTTTGGGTATTGACTATACATAAATCTCAAGGAATGACCTTAACAAGGTCTACCATTGACATTGGAAACACTGAACATCACACTGAACATCAAGGCTTGACCTTCACGACAATGCCATGCACTATTATTATAGAAGGAATGAAAATAGCACCATCATTATCCTTCAAACGATCTGAAAAAATGAATCAAACGGTTTGAAAAACTGAAGAATATTGCTTACGTATCATTACAAAAAAAAGAAAAGGCATGTTTATGTTATTTTTTGCTTAAATTCTAGATTATTTTATTTTGTAATCATACTTTTATACACTGATTATTTTATGTTGTAATCATATTTTATATATGGAATGTTCGAATTAATCCATTTTTCTATATTTAGTTGTACTTATTGATGCTAATAACAATTGTGTCAAATAGTTACTAGCAAATACTTATCAATCATACTTGTACCCATGTTCACTATTCATTTTCTCCTTTTATGCATACTAACAATTAATATATCATTATAATGCTACTCATAAAACACTATGCTTTAAAAAAAAATATACTATTCTCTTCGGCGTTGCCTTTCCCAGCTCGAGGGTATGCTAGTTACGTCTAGTGATGCCCTTTCTCATTGCTAAGATTCTTTATGTCATCAAAGAAGGCAAGGGGTTTCTGAACGTGGTGTTTCAATAGAGCATCAAATACCAGATACTAGCAATTGTTTTAGAAAGTGCTAAGCACATTGATAAATAAGAAGATGATTTTTGAAGATAAATTGAATGACTGAGAAGAGACAGGCAAAATAAATAACTATTATATTATATTATATTATTATTATTTTTAATATTAAATTATAATAAAAGGTTTGATTTTTTATTTTTATTTTAAATATTAAATTATAATAATAAATTTGATTTTGTGATTTTTACTATAAAATATTTTATGATGAATAAAATGTTTAATTAAAATTGTTTGAATATTTAAAAATTTATATATAATTTTTTTTCATAATTTTTTTTTAATAATAATTAAGGAATTTTGTCTTTATAAAGATCGAAGTAGGGCTTTTAACAAAAAGGTATATATAAAAAAGAATTGTTCTTCATACTCATGGAGGATTACAACTCAACATGAAACTATGGACCTGATAACAACTCAAGTACAAAATGCTCTTATTAAAATGACATGTATAGATTTTACAATCTATGTCTTGATATTTACAATTTTAAAAAACATAACAAAAAAGATGAATAAGAAAGTCAAATAACTTGAGTTATTAATCTTCAGGATCAACACAAAAATGCCAAAGATCCACTAGAGCTAAGAGCCTCCAAAACTGTTGACATTGAAATTCACGGTCAGAGCCATTAATATCCCACATTGATTTTCGTGATCAACTGCTAATAATTCAATAGTCTACGCCATTGATAAGAGTTGCATACAAGTGGTAATGAAGATTCACATCACATCTCTTTTGATTCCAAATGCATCACAAACCACTAACTTGCCCACCTGCCAATGTAAATGCATGACTAGTGACTTGTCCTTCATGATTTAGAGTATGGGTTGATGAGTGTCAATGTTTTTAAGGGTTAGAGACCCCTCCTTTTTCAAAGTGGCAAGATTTACTAAGCGATTTGCCTCTTTATTATTTTCCTTTTGACATGGTAAAAACAAAGTTTTGAGAATGTGAGGTGAGTTTCTCTTATTAGTCTCTTTCATGCCATGAGACTATAGCAATGAGTTTGTTTTTGATGTGACATTAATTTGCCTTTTACCATAAATTTGTGTATGCAATGTAATGTTTAACATAGGAAAACAAATATATATTTTTGGATATAATAAAAATATTTGTGCTTCTCATTTCTAATTGGTTGATAGAATTGAAGTGTTATTGTTCCCTTCACGTATTTCAATATGTAGAATTAATTACATAATCAATGAATTTCACCGATCACCACATCTAAATATAAAAAGTTGTACTATGTATTTATTATTATGCATTATTATATTTATTATCTAATATATTATTTATTATTACATTTATATTATATTTATATTATATTTATGCATGTTATAGTTCCATTAAGCTTACTTGTGCATTTAGTTATATTAAGTTTCATTGTTCAACATGTATTTCCCAACTAACTCGATACGGACTGCGTTGCCATACAACCCTTGTTCTTTCAATCACAACAACAAGGTCAAATTGGTTCCTTGGACCATATGCAAGATAATTATTTGACAACCCCCTATAACAATAAGATTCTGTATATTTAAGGATTTAGTAATGATTAGACCTTGAAATATCACGTTTGATTGTACTAGATTATTAGAAAATATATCAAGGCTCCTTCAATATTAAAAACGACTCCTCACACCTGCCACCCCTTTTAATAATTATGATTATTAGTAAAAGTTTACATTCTTAAATATTTAATTTATCATTGTTTTATAATTTAAATAAACACTAGTGAAAATATTTAACTATCATATTTTTTTTCTTTATGTTTATACAACTTTTATTTTTTTATTAATTTATATAAAAATAAAATAAAGGAAGTGAACATCATTTTTATTTATTTATAGTTTACACTTTTAAATAACTAATTTTTAAGAGTTTTAGTTTGCAAGTTTGATTTTTTAATTTTATCATTTTCTTGTAGATTTATATAAACATAAATTTAAAATACGAGTAGGGGTGGGGGGTAATAGTAGAGAAAACATATGAGGGTGAGGTGGAGGTGGGGGGTAATAGTAGAGAAAACATAATAGAAAACATATTGAGGGTGGGGGTGGGCGTGGGGGGTAATATTAGAGAACACATATTGAGGGTGGTGTTTTCTCTAATATTACTCCCCACCCTCACCCTCAATATGTTTATATGTTTTCTCTAATATTACCCCCAACCCCACCCTCAATATGTTTTCTCTAATATTACCTCCCATCCCCATCCTCTTATGAGGGTGGGTGTGGGGGGTAATATTAGAGAAAACATATTGAGGGGGGTAATATTGAAGAAAACATATGAGGGTGAGGGGTAATCTTAGTGAAAACATAATATGAGGGTGGGGGGTAATATTAGAGAAAACATATTGAGGGTGGGGGTGAGCGGTAATATTAGAGAAAACATATTATGAGGGTGGGGGTGATGGGAATAATAGAGAAGAAATATTATATGTTTTCTCCATTATTCCCCCCACCCCCACCCCCATATAAAAACATATTATGAGGGTGGGGATGGAGAGAATAATGGAGAAAACATATCAACATATTATGAGGGTGAGGGTGGGGGTGGAGGGAATAATAGAGAAAACATATTATATGTTTTCTCTATTATTACCCCCAGCCCCACCCTTATGTTTTCTCTATTATTCCGCCCACCCCACATATTATGAGGGTATAAAACATATTATATGAGGGTGGGCGTGGGGGTGGGGGTGGAGGTGGGCGGAATAATAGAGAAAACATAAGGGTGGGGGTGGAGGGAATAATAGAGAAAACATATAATATGTTTTCTCTATTATTCCCTCCGCCCCCACCCTTATGTTTTCTCTATTATTCCGCCCACCCCCACCTTCATATAATATGTTTTATCTATTAATCTCACCACCCCCACTCTCATATAATAGAGAAAACATATTAACATATTATGAGGGTGGGGGGTTGGGGGATTAATAGATAAAAAATATTATATGAGGGTGAGGGTGAGGGTGGGGGTGGGGGTGGGCATAATAATAGATACAACATATTATATGTTTTCTCTATTATTCCCCCAACCCCTACCCTCATATAATATGTTTTCTCTA
>JASDQU010104740.1:34734-48735 GCA_032191745.1 Picea mariana | reverse complement strand
TATATGTTTTCTCTATTATTCCCCCCACCCCCACCTTCATATAATATGTTTTCTCTATTATCCCCCCCAACCCCACCCTCAATATATGAGGGTGGGGTGGGGGGGATAATAGAGAAAACATAATATATGAGGGTGAGGGTGGGGGTGCGGGGAATAATAGAGAAAACATATAATACATTCTATCTAATATTTTCCCCACCCCCATATAATATGTTTTCTCTATTATTCCCCCACCCCTACCCTATATGAGGGTGAGGGTGGGGGTGGGGGGAATATAGAGAAGACATATTATATGGGGGGTGGGGGTGGTGGGAATAACAGATAAAACATAATGTGAGGGTGGGGATGGGAGGAATAATAGATAAAACATATAATATATGAGGATGAGGGTGAGGGTGAGGGTGAGGGTGGGTGGAATAATAGAGAAAACATGATATGAGGGTGGGGGTGGAAGGAATAATAGATAAAACATATATGAGGGTGAGGGTGGCGGGAATAATAGAGAAAACATGATATGAGGGTGGGGGTGGCAGGAATAATAGAGAAAACATATAATATGTTTTCTCTATTATTCCTTCCACCCCCACCCTCATATCATGTTTTCTCTATTATTCCCCCCACCCCTGTTTTCTCTATTATTCCTGCCACCCCCACCCTCATATCATGTTTTCTCTATTATTCCCCCCACCCCAAATTATATGTTTTCTCTATTATTCCCCCCATTATATGAGAGTGGGGGTGGGGGAAATAATAGATAAAACATATAATATTATTTGTAACGTCCCCTATCCAATTCGATGGACATTACGGTGCATAATACTCTTAAAAAAAATATACGGCCAAATAAATTAATTCATTTACAATTAGTTGAATGCCTGTAGCTTACAGCTACAAATTAAAACCAATTTAGGCACTATCTACAACCAGAAAATAGAAGCATCTACATCATATTATTAATCAACATGAAATGCAACTAAACAACTCATTACAACATCATATCAATCACTTCCAAATACATAGAGTTCATGCACATCAATTAAACACATAATTTAACACACAAAAAGATAAAACACTTATCTTTTCACAACATTTGTGCAACCAGCTGCTTGGGACGAATGTTCCACCCAACCATAGACTGACTGTTCCAAATATCAACAGCCAGTCACTCCCGAGCTAAGGCTAGCAATCCAAAAAATAGGGTGGTCTCTCACAGTCCACTCACAACTCATAACACTCTCAACCCAACTGATATTCTCCTACAACTATCTTGATTTTCTACCAGCTCTCTTCCTCTTGACCTGTCCAACCCAAGGAATGTACCCCTTCACTGATGTCAGTCCCTTAGGCATCCCATTCATTTATCAGGGTTTCTCTAGCATAGGCAGCTAGAATCTCTTAGTTGGGAACTCAAGTGAAAATTACAACTAGGAAAAACTGTTAACAAACCAACAACAACCACTTGTTGTTTTAGTGCAACTCACTCATGAGTTCACTATTCTGGCTTGAAAACCTAGCTCTTCAATTTTCCAACTCCAAATCACTCCAGTTACGCTCCAACATGCTCTAGAATTCACCCTCCATGGCTGCATCAACTTCAATCTTAGTTTCTTCCTCTGTCCTTGGCTCTCATGCACAAACTTTACTAACTAGAAACTGTTGTTCCCCACCCATACAAATTTCCTCTCTTTTGCTTGCCTTTATTGACTCACACTCCTCCCCAAGATGATTGTACTCAACCGCCATGTGCCCAATAACTTTGGGATGTGACTACTCACACCCACCCTCTTACATGTATTCAAGGATTGACTTAGGGAATCATATAAATGGGAAGGTTCATATACAAATAACAAATTTAGGAATATGGGTTAAATTAATATACATGGGTATATCCCCCCCTTAGACCCCTCTTGGCCATTGTCCCAAACACTCCCCTCTCTCATGGATTAATTCAACCCCCATGTCTTGTCCATGTCCCCTTAGCAACCGACATCACATTTTTATTAATAAATCAAGGAAATACAATTCACATATTACATTTCTTGGCCATAGCCACATATTATATCTACATAAGCATAAATTAAACTAGGCATTATAGTGGGGATATTACATTCCCCCTCCCCTACAATTGTGTTCCAACCTCAGTGCACTCTATACCGATATACATATATATGCATGCAAATTTACATCATATAAAATAAAAATTCTGCAATTTAACAACTCCAGCAGTAGCTTCGACCATAATCTCATGTTCCTTTCAACTCACCCACCCAAGGAATGCACCATTGATTTATCAGAGTTAACCCAAGGGATGTACCATCCATTTATCAATKCTAACCTAAGGAATGAGCCATTCGTTTATAAAGGTCCCCAACGTAATTGGCCAAGACTCTGAGATGTGGTTTTAGAATTTTAGTTGCTCAAAATGGAGTCTTGCATTATGTTTTCTTCAAAACTGTAAAAAAWTTGCGGGTATTCTGACTGCATGTTTTCTTCATGTTCCCATGTAGCATATTCAAGACTGTACYAGGTCCATTGAACCTTTACCAGCCCTATGGATTTGTTCCTTTCACTTTGACTTTCCAATTCAGGATGCATACTGGTTCCACCCAGAAATCCCCTTGGTGCTCCACCTGGATCACATTCCAATCAATTATGTGGTTAGGATCAGACACATATTTATTTAACAATGACACATGAAATACATTATGCACTCTTATGGATGTAGGTGAAGCTAACATGTATGCAACTTGACCTATCTTTTCTAATATTTCAAAAGGCCCACAATATCTTGCTGCCAACTTCAGGTAGCTTCCTAATCTTATTAAACTTATCTTTGGATGTAGGCAAAGCTAACATGTATGCAACATGACCTATCTTTTCTAATATTTCAAAAGGCCCACAATATCTTGCTTCCAACTTTGGGTAGCTTCCTAATCTTATTAAACTTATCTTTGCCTTTACTTTTAAGAACACATGTTCGCCCACTTTAAAATATCTGAAAACTCTGCTCCTGTCTGCATAAATTTTCTTCCTATCCTGGGAAGCCTTCAAATTCTTCTTTATCTTTGCCATCTGATCTTCCATTTCCTTTAACAATTTTGGCCCAACAACTGCTCTGTCTGATGGATTATCCCAACTCATTGGTGTGTTACATTTTCTACCATATAATGCTTCAAACAAACTCATTTTCAATGAGGCTCGATGCCCATTATTGTAGGAAAATTCAACTAAATGGATATAATCTTCCCACTTTGATGGTTGATCCATCACGTACATTATAAGCATGTCCTCAATTATCCTGTTAGTCCTTTCTATTTTCCCATCTAAGTCTAGATGATATGTTGTACTAAGATTTAAATTTGTTCCAAATCCCTTAAACAAACCCTTCCAAAACTTGGAAGTAAACTTTGGATCTCTATCAGAAACTATTTCCTTAGGCACTCCATGTAGCCTAGCAACTTCTTTCATATAAATATTTGCAATGTTTGTTTCCTTATGTGTAGTATTTATTGAAATAAAATGCACTGCTTTAGTCAATTTATCCACCACCACTATGATGGAATTGTGTTGCTTCATTGTTCTCGACAAATTAGTAATAAAATCAACTGTAACTACTTCCCACTTCCATTCTAGAATGGGCAATGGCTATAGAAAAATTGCTGGGTGTTTATGTTCTGTCTTTACCTTTTAGCATTCTAGACATTTGGATATGTAATTAGCCACTTCTTTCTTCATTCCTGGCAAAACATACTGGCTTCTCATTGCGGCAATAGTCTTCTGATATCTTGGGTGCCCTGCATATGGCACATTATGCATCTCCTTTAGCACTGCATTTTTCTGCTCCCCAAAATTCGACCCATACACCTTACCTTTGAACATGATAATTCCATCCTCTTTCAGCTCATATAATTAAATTTTTGTTGAAGGTTACCTTGTTGTAATGTCTCTTTTATTTTTAAATAATTATGATCTGAGTTTGTCGTTGAAACAATTTTGTCTTTCATATCTGTCCTATACACACTAATGGCTGCAATATGTACTTCATGAGATCTCCTGCTGAGTGCATCAACCACTTGGTTTTCCTTGCCGTTTATATGTTTAATTTCAAAGTCATATTCACTCAGAAATTCCAGCCATCTAGTTTTCCTAACATTCAGTGTTCATTGTCCAAACAAATGCTTAAGACCATAGTGGTCTGTCCTTAGCTCGAATTTCTTACCCATAAGGTAATGCCTCCACATTTTAAATGCATGTACAATCGCTGCTAACTCCAAGTCATGTGTTGTGTAATTCCTCTCATGCTCTTTTAATTTTTTGGACTCATAACATACCACATGGTCCCTTCGATTGAGAACTCCACTAAGTCCTTCCTTGGGTGCATCAGTGCACACAACAAAACATTCATTTGGATATGCAATCTTCAAGATTGGTGCACTTGTCAATATTCCCTTCAACTATTGAAAACTCTCTTCACACTTGGAATTCCATTCAAATTTCACTCCCTTCTTTTGCAAAGAAGTGATTGGACTCACAATCTTTGAAAATCCTTTTATGAATCTTCGATAATAACTGGAAAGACTCATGAATGATCTAACCTCTGTCTTTGGTGTTGGCCATCCTCTAATGTCCTGTATCTTCTTAGGATCAACTTCTATCCCTGCTGCTAATATTATATGCCCTAAGTAGTGAATCTTCTTTTGATAAAAAATGCACTTACTTAGCTTAGCATACAATCTATGCTCTCTTAAAATTTGCAACACCATTCTTAAATGATGCCCATGTTCCTCTTCTGATTTAGAGTAGACAAGGATATCATCTAGGAACACAATCACAAATTTGTCCAGGTATTCCCTAAACACTCCATTCATTAGACACATAAAAACTGTCGAGGCATTCGATATCCCAAATGGAACTACCATGAATTCATAATGCCCATATCTTGTTTTGAATTTTTTCTTGTTGATGTCTTCTTTCTTTATCCTTACTTGATGATAGCCTGATCTCAAGTCAATCTTTGAAATGATTCTTGCACCTTTCAACTGATCAAACAAATCATCGATTCTTGGCAAAGGATACTTATTCTTTATGGTAACCTTATTAAGTTGTCTAAAATCAACACACAACCTTAAGGTTCCATCTTTCTTCTTTACAAAAAGAACCGGCACTCCCCAAGGTGACACACTTGGGCGTATATATATCCCTTCTTCAAGAGTTCTTCAAGCTGCATCTATAACTCTTTTAATTATGGTGTTCCCATTCTGTAAGTTGTCTGAGACACTGGGGCATCTCTTGGCACTAAATCAATAGAGAAAACAATGTCTCGCTTGGGTGGAAATCCTCAAATTTCTCTAAAACCATCTTCAAAATCCTTCAAGACTGGATGGTCAACAATGATTTCCACTCTGTTTTTGGCTTCCTTCTCCATATGGGTTGCAAACATCTGACATCCCTTCCTGAAGCTCTTCTTCAACTGCATAGCTGAAATCTCTCTAACCACTATAGCTCTTGGAATGCCTTGAATCTTGCCTTGTTTCCCTTTCTCATCAAGACATGCGATTGTCTTGTTGTAACAATCCATGAAAACATGATGTTTTTCCAACAAATCCATGCCAATTAGATAGTCGTATGAACCCAATGGTATGATGTTGACATCTACCTTCGTGGTGAGTCCATTCATGTCTATTTGAAAATATTTAACCAACTCATTGATCTTTCTCTTAAGCCCCGTTTCTAACTGGACTAACCAAGATTTCTTATGCTTACTTCTTTGCAAGTGAAATATTTCAACAATGTTAGCATTTATGTAACTATTCATAGCTCCAGAATCAATTAAAATTGCTATGGGTTGGTTATCAATCTTACCTTCCACTTTGATCATGGGGGATTGATATTCTGCCTGCTTGTTGTCCAAGGCTGCATAAATTCTTGGCATGCTTCCTCCCATGTCGTCTACTATTTCAACCTCTTGAATGTTGTGGACAATCCTCATTATTTCTCCTTTGTGAGGGTAGTCCCTATATAAGTTATTCCCCTCACATCCCCAACATTGAACAGGTTGCTACCTTGGCCTTTTCCTAGATGAATATGGATTATTTTGATCATTTTGGGATGTATGGCCTTGCTTATTTTCTTGGGATTTATTTATGAAAAAAGGTGGTTTAAAACTTTTATGCCTTTGATCCTTTTTCCCTTAAATCTTTTCATTCCAAGCCTTTTGGAACACTGGCCTTCCTTTTATTTTCTCATAAAGGTGCCTTTCTCTCCTTATGGTTTCCTCCAAGGTCTTAGGGTTATCATATTGAATCTTGTCACTATAAAAGGAGGGTAACCCACTTAGAAACCTTTGGATTTTTAACTTCCCATCCTTGATGAAGTCAACATACTTCAACAATTCAAAGAACCGCTTCTCATATTCTTCCATTGTCATGGCTCCCAACTTAAGTTCAAATAACTCTTTCATCTTTTCTCATAGTAATGCCCAGACAAATATTTCTCTTGGAAATACCCTTTGAACTTCCTCCATAAGATCCTCTTCTCATCAAGGTTCTTGGCTTGCTTAAGCTGATCCCACCACATGGTTGCCTTTCCTTGTAGGTGACAATTCTAGCTTCTACTCGGAATGGGTAATCATGTAGTTGGAAATATTTCTTCATTCCCAACAACCAGGGCTCTGCCTCTTCTCCTTCCTTGTGCTCACCATTGAAAGTAGGTCGCTTGATTTTCCTGAGTTCACCTTGCAAGATGTCTTCCTCATGCCTTCTTCTTTGCCTCCGAACAAGAGACACACTTGGGCTACTCCCTATCCCTGAGCTTGCATGAGTTCTTCTAATGTAATTCCTTAGAGAATGATGGCACCTTCTCATGCTTCTTGAATTCCTATCATTTCCATGATCCTCCCTTTTTCCATGGGATATTGATGCTGATACTTGTCTAACACTAGCTGCTTGCTTGGTGCTAGAATATTTGTTAACTTTCTTATGTAACATATTTAAGCTCTGAAGTATCTCTTCTTGAGCTTTCATAATCCTTTCATTATCAGCCCTGTAGCTCTACAATTCCCTATGCAGACTTCTCACAGTGACATGCTCTTGCCTATATCTTCTTCCATTATACTTTTTTTCCAATAAAAAATTAACTCAATTATATTAATAAAATATAATTTTTTACATCCCCTAGACCATATCTAACATCAATCTCAAGGTATAATACTGTCCACAAACCAGTAATAGCATGATTCAAAACAAAATACATCTAGGAAGAAAACCATATAGGACCAAACTCTTCAAAAGGGAAACAAAAAACTTGGTACATATATACTTTTGGCCACCACAGTGTAGAAGCAGACTGTAAATACAAAAATCTAGCATCATTTCAAATCTGAAAAGTCTTTTCCAAAGAAAGAGGATTAGTAAACTGAAGCTAATATATTTTGATATGACATCTTTGGCCCTCCAATCCATTTGACCATTTGAAGAAAGTGATAACTCCTTCAGGTTCCTGTAAAGATTTCTTTGAGAGCAAGTCCGCCTCCTTATTGAATCCACGATAGATGTGTTCGAAGTTGATTGCTAGAAACTTGCTTCTTAAAACCCTGATTCTTTGCTTCCACCCTTCAATAACACATGCCCACAATTCACTCTTTTTGTTTAGTCAGTCTATAATGACTTTGGAGTCTCCCAGAATCTGAAGCTTGTGTATAGATAGATGATTTGCTAAAAATAGAGTTGCCCAAACGCCCAATATCTCTGCCTTCCCCGCAATTAAAGTACCATCTACAATCTATTGAGACTGAATTTTGTAAGATACCACCCGCCCCACTGCACTTCCCATTTGCAAGAGCTGATCCATCAAAACAAACCACAGTGGAATCATGTAGATGAGCTATCAAACAAGAATGAAAGGGAGGAGGAGTTTTTGAGACCTCAAGCTTTTTTAGTGAACCAAAAGTCTTGATGAAAACCACTTGAGTAGATGGCTCTTTCCCTTCAAAGACTGCATAATTACTTTCTAACCAAATAAACCAACAAACACGAGCAACTAAATAGAATGGTACAATCTTATCCACTGTTCAGTTTGTGAGACATTCAACTAAATTATTCCCTTTCCATAAATCCATCGCTTAATAGATGCAATATTAACACCTTATATATATCACTTAATGGATGCAATCTTAACACCTTATATATATATATATCGAAATTTTTTAATGACAAAAAATAACAAAGAAACAAGATTTTAATGCATAAAAATAAAAAAACATGCATAAGTAAAAGTGGAGAACCCATAAAATAGGTGGAATGCATCAATGATGAGGCATCCATGAGTAAAAGAGGAAAACACTTCAGAGAAGTGGAAAGCATATATTTCATAATAAAATAAATGTAAGATAACAATATTTGAGAGGCTCAAAAGCTCAACTCCTTCTTTTAAATGTTATATACTCTATATGTCTTTATGAATGTGAAGTTTGGAGATCATATATATTCAATACAAATAATAATGTATACACATATATTAAAATATGGATTGGAATGTAAAGTTAATTTCTTGGATAATTAAATATATATTGGAATAAAAAATATTTGATTGATATCACAAAGATGTCACTAGAATCAACAAGTGTTGCATGGCAGCGTAGTCCCTGCCAGGTTGGAATGGGAATAAATGCACTGCCACGACGGGACCGAGTACAGACACGTGTGAAGCAGGTTGAAGTACATGTGGTATCCATGCAGAGGATGACTTTGTGGCAGCGTGTCACTTGTCAGCCACAAAAACATACACATTAAACATTCAAATATAATAGACACAATTTCCTGACATCCAGCATAGTTGAAGGAATTTTTTTTTAGCATTTCCGAATTAGTTTTCTTTGAAATTTATCAAATATTAATAATGTGTTGCAACAAAGGTTCCTGGAAAAAAGGACCAAGAAACAAACACATTAAACATTCAAATATAATAAACACAATTTCCTGACATCCAACATAGTTTCTTTGAAATTTATCAAAAATTAATAATGTCTATTACATATTTCTGGAAATTTAAATGCACTTGTCATATAGACTGGGATTGGGGCTCCCATAGACCATAAAAAGAAATAAGTACAAGAATTAGGACTGTAGAAAGAAGAAGTGCGCGACGATAGAGAGGAAGATCTGAAAAGAAGAAATTGGAAGTTATGAGCCTTTGGTTAGAGATTTCTATTTAAAGAGGCAGAATAAGTGGATTGATAAAGAAAACAATATGACATCAATGTAGACTTACTATGAAGCCGATGCGGTTTTGTTGCTGTCATCGACGCTCGTTGGAATCGTTCCAACCGGTTGTTGCCCTTCGTCGATGAGGTTGTCCATTCTCTGTTGAAACCATTCTTCAATGTATCTTCTCATGGGGCCCACGTTGATTTCATCTTGGATTTCTACACCGAAAATCTCGTTTTCTAATTTCCTTAGATCCATAGAAATAATATGCAGAGCTTGGTCAATTTCTTCATTGTGTGCTGCATAGTCTAGTAACCAGTTCTCGAGCTCATCTACACGATATTCAAGGATGCCATAAAACTTTTCTAAACACAACCCCTTTAAAATATCAAGTTGTTCATCGAAGGCTTCTTTGGTCATTGACAAGGATTTGAGGATTAAGTTTGGGTCTTGAACCTCGTTGGTACTTCCGACTAAGTCTATTTGGGTCACGTTTCTGAATAATTCTTCTTTTTCTGATATGGCTTGTTCACATGATTCGACAATGAGCTGCTGATTCTTAACTTTCTTTTGCCAACATGCTTTTAACTGTTTGATCTGCTTTGGGGAGGGGAGATCCTCTTGTCTTATTTTCAGATCCGAGCTATTGATGGCATGGTTGGAAAAAGGGGTCAACATCTGTTCATAGAAATGTTGATAATTTTTTAAATTCATCTGCAAATGTTCGTGCATATCATTTTCCCTCTTTCGAAAGGAAGCTATATTTTGTGATGTTTCCCAGGCTTCAGTAACTAGCTCCATTCTTTTGTTGATGTTATTCTCTACAAGGGATCTACATGATATAAGGAGGCTAGAGGATCCTTTTAACTTGGCTGTAGGGGTAGTAGGCACACTTTTTGATAAAGGACTGACAAACTCCGGGGTAGTAATGAAAGCCTCCTCCAATTCCTTGACGCGGTCATTCAGTCTTGCATTCTCTACTTCAATTCCTCTAATGGAATCATCAAGAGCATCACCAGTTACGCAGTGAAATAGGGAGATTTGGGATGATCGCATTTTCCTAAATTTAATCTCTGTACGAGATTTTCCTTTCTTATTTGTTACATCTCTATTTTCAATGACTATATTTTTAGATTGGCTGTCAAAAATAGTGCTCTAGAATACAAAGGATTCATATTTGTCAAAAATGTCGGTCTCAGCTATTTCCATCGTGGAACTATGGTGCATCGCGTCTGTGGATGGGCCAATTTCAAGTTGCATCTGCTCACTTTCAATTTCGGGTTCATCTGCATGCTCTACAATGTTTTTTCTCTTCTTCGTCAGGGGAAATTTGTGAGAACTATCAATTTTTGTGCGAGGAGGGTTCTTATATCCTCCTTTGTTCGAAGGTTTCTTTCTTATTATGGTGGGCCATTGAAGAGATGCTCCATGATGTTGTGCTCTTGGGAGTGATGGCAGGGGACTGTACACTCTTCTCACCAGATACTTTTCTCCGTTGTCTGTACAATTCAGTCGTGCTTTGCAATGTCTCACGTCGCAATCACCAGAAGCAGGAGTGTTTTCGTCACTGTCTCTGTCTTTGGTCAGGGGTAAGTATTGAAAGGGACCACGGTCGGTTGGGCTCATGGTGTGAAGATATAGATAAAGAGAAGCATCTGCCAATCTGCGAATCCAGGAGGTTGTGATCATAGAGATGCGACTAAATATAGAACCACAAAGGGATAATAGAGGGGGAGAAAAGAGGGAAAATTTAAAGAGAGTTTTTATATTTATTCCAATAATATTCATATTAATATATATTAATAGATTATTTCTGGTCCAAATGTAAATCATCTTCCAATTTACAGGATCCTGTTCGGTTCACAAATTTCATTGAAATCCATAAGCAATAGAAAGAAAAGAAATGGATGGAGGTTGGGCTCGTGACGGGGCATTCCAGCGGAAAAATTGTATATTGCGGAACTCCAGGCACTATTTGCAAGTCACGAAAGATTCAAAACACAATTTTGAGGCCATCAATCCAGGAACCCGCAATCGAAAAAGTGTCCAAGTATGGAATAGGGAAACGCTAGTCCGGACTTGTTTTCACTAATACATTGAAATTTGTAATAGCTTTTCCATTACCTGGCAAGATCTTCTTTGCATGTTTCTGGACAAGTTTTGTAGGGATGGTTAGTCCTCGAGAATTTCGCTTATTAATGATGATCTTTACGGTTGTTTCATGATGGTGTTTTAGTATTAAACCTTTGATGTTGCATATTTGGAAAGAAGTACGAGGATGGGTAGAACATGAAACAATGACTAGGAATTGGATATTTCGTGAACCCGCCAACGCGAGGATCCAAAATAGGGTGACAAGGTCTCCCTAGAAGACGTGAGGCCTCGACGGTCAAATTGTATCGCTTAGAATATTTGATTGCATAATGTGTAACATGGAAGAGGGGACGATGTTGGAGTTTGGTAGTCAATTTGTATATGGCCGAGGTACAGGTGCCAAAACTTTGCCAATTATCTGGCCACCGGGTCCCGGGTTTGCGGTATCCAACACTTATGTCCCCTGTTCCGTCATATACATCTTGCAACCAAATAATTTCTGTGATCTGCAATTTATGCTTTTACTAGTGAGAACTCACCATGGGTTCGAAATGATTGGCATTAATAAACGAACAATAGGTTTTCTTCTATGAGATACTTAACCCTTTTCCCCTTTTCTTGTTCCCATCTATTGTCGCTTTCTAGTTATATAAGTAGTTGCCTTTCTATGTTCGTGGGTTCCAGGGTTGGCAGGCTAACATATCTTCATCTCCATCTATATCCTCACATGACAAATCCGACCGACCGCTGTTCCTTTCCATACTTAGCCAATTTTATGGCCGCGGTTGCCGGGTTGGCGCTTTCGAACTCTATTACTTCTTGTTCCATGGTATACATCTTGCACTAAAAACTTCTATGATTTCAACGAAATTTGCGAACCGAACAACATCCTGCAAATTGGAGATGCTTTACATTTGAACCAAAAATAATCTATTAATATATATTAATATGAATATTATTGGAATAAATATAAAAAATTTCTCTTGGCCAATACGTAGCCAATTATCTGGCCACCGAGTCCTGGGTTTGCGGTGTCCAACACTTATGTCCCATGTTCCATCATATACATCTTGCAACCAAAGAACTTCCGTGATCTACAATTTATGCTTTTACTAGTGAGAACTCACCAGGGGTTCAAAAAGATTGGCATTAATAAGCGAACAATATATTTTCTTATATGATATACTTAGTCCTTTTCCCCTTTTCTTCTTCCCTTCCATTATCGCTTTCTGGTTATATACTTATTCGCCTTTCTATGATCGCGGGTTCCAGGGTTGGTAGGATGACATATCTTCATCTCCATCTATATCCTCACATGACGAATCCGACCGACCACTGTTCCTTTCCATACTTAGCCAATTTTATGGCCGCAGTTGCCGGGTTGGTGCTTTTGAACTCAACTACTTCTTGTTCCATGATATACATCTTGCACTCAAAACTCCCGTGATCTACAATTCCACCCTAGACTCCTCGAACTCGCAAGCTTCACTCTACGAGGGATACTTTGTGACAGATACTTTGAGACATTTGTGAACCCTCGTAAAGTGAATCTTGCGAGTTCGAGGAGTTTGGGGTGGAATTGTAGATCACGGGAGTTTTGAGTGCAAGATGTATATCACGGAACAAGAAGCATCCGAGTTCAAAAGCGTCAACCTGACAACCGCAACCATAAAATTGGCTAAGTATGGAATGAAATAACGGTCGGTTGGATTTGTCATGTGAGGATATAGATGGAGATGAAGATATGTCAGCCCACCAACCCTGAAACCCACGATCATAGAAAGGCGACTAAGTATATAACCAGAAAGTGATAATGGATGGGAAGAAGAAAATGGGAAAAGGTCTAAGTATCTCACAGAAGAAAATCTACTGTTCATTTATTAATGCCAATATTTTCGAACCCCTGGTGAGTTCTCACTAGTAAAAGCATAAATTGCAGATCACAGAAGTTCTTTGGCTAGAAGATGTATATGAAGGAACAAGGGACATAAGTGTTGGATACCACAAACTCGAGACCTGGTGGCCAGATAATTGGCTAGGTATTGGCCAAGAGATTTTTTTTATATTTATTCCAATAGTATTCATATTAATATATATTAATAGATTATTTTTGGTTCAAATGTAAATCATCTCCCAATTCACAAGATGTTGTTTGATTCATAAATTTCATTGAAATCATGGAATTTTTGAGTGCAAGATGTATATCACCGAACAAGAAGCAGCCGAGTTCAAAAGCGCCAACCCGACAACCGTGGCCATAAAATTGGCTAAGTATGGAAAGGAACAACGGTCGGTCGGATTCATCATGTGAGGATATAGATGGAGATGAAGATATATCAGCCCACCAACCGTGGAACCCGCGATCATAGAAAGATGACTAAGTATATAACCAGAAAGCGATAATGGATGGGAAGAAGAAAAGGGGAAAATGACTAAGTATCTCACAAAAGAAAATCTATTGTTCGCTTATTAATGCCAATCTTTTCGAACCCCTGGTGAGTTCTCACTAGTAAAGCATAAATTGCAGATCATGTAAGTTCTTTGGCTGCAAGATGTATATGACATAACAAGGGACATAAGTGTTGGATATCGCAAACTCGAGACCCAGTGGCCAGATAATTGGCTAAGTATTGGCCAAGATAAATTTTTTATATTTATTCCAATAGTATTCATATTAACACATATTAATAGATTATTTATGGTT
>JASDQU010104740.1:9574-31721 GCA_032191745.1 Picea mariana | reverse complement strand
TGTCTCAGGGCAGCGAACACATGAGTTTTGCAGGTTTTAATCAAATCTGTAAGCTGTCCATAGTGTACATTTGTGAATAAGGAATAACGTAACTGATAATTAGGTAGTTGATTTAAGTTATTATAATCATAGTTAGTATCTTGTAAATATATAATAGTTAGTAGTTTATAGTTAGATTAGTATAGTTAGTTTGAGTTTGCTTTATTAGTTTCTAGTTTCCTCTATTTTAGTTTGATTTCTTTTTATTTAGTTAGTTGGTTTATTTTAGTTTGTTTTATTAGTTTCTAGTTTCCTTAGTTTAGATTATTTAGCTCAAATCAATTTTCTCTTTGGTTTCCTTACGAGACCTTAGAGCGGCCAACGGAGCCGTTAAACTCGTCAGGGTGGTCCATTCCAAACAGCTTGGGTTATTTAGACAACCCCAGACCGATTCCACTCTCCCAGTTGACGGATGGACTGTTTCGCCCGTCAACAGGAATAACAGAAGGCCAATGTTCCACACATAACCCACCTCCATCACAACCACAATGACACATAGGAAAAGGGAATTGTATTTTCTCCTCACAGACAAAGATGTTTTGCAAGAGGATTTCAACCCAAGCATCCCCAACAGTCAAATTTCCCACTTGCAAACTACAGATAGCAAGCCAAGCTAATCATGACACCCAAACCCGCCCATCAACAGAGAACGAAAGAAGGCCAATGTTCGACACAAGACCTACCTCCATCACAACAACAATGACGCATCACAAAAGGAAATCGTATTTTCTCCTCACATACAAAGATGTTCTGTAAGAGGATTTCGACTCAACCATCCCCAATAGTCAAATTTCCCACCTGCAAACTGGAAATAACAAGCGAAAATAAACACAGCACCCAAACCCGCCCGTCAATGTGGAATGAAAGAAGGGCAGTTCCAATCGCGGTTGCAGAACCCCAAGCTTGCAAACTGCAACAAGACCAACATGCAAATAAGAACAACAACAACAGGCAAATAAGAAATCAGTGAACATGCAAGAAGCAAGCACGAACCAGTGAACCAACAATGCTGCTGAAGAACAATATTGCCCACATTGAATGCGGAGAACATTGCATATAAAAAAAAACCTGGAAGAAAATGTATTGTAACATGCCTGTTAAGTAAACATTTAAGGCTGTGAAGCCTGTTAGGTAAACATTTAAGTCTGTCAGAACTGCTCTGTAAACATTTAAGAAAGAATTCAGTGTGGCAGGTCTCTTGCGTACGAAAAAAACATTTATAACAACAATAATAAAAAAATTAGTAACAATAGTTCGAATAGTAGAGCCTATGTAAGAAAAAAAAATTATTCAAAGGACAAACTAATATGAAGTCAACTTATACAAAACTGATTATCTATCTTCAAAACTTTGGATATTCAAACATTTCAAGAAAAAAAAACAACTTAGAAAGACCATATATGATCAAAAACTTTGGATATGCTAACATATAAAACATTGGGAATAACGAAGCCGACAATAAGACCTCCAATATGTTATCCAATCAGATCATGACATATATGGTATTTTTTATTATATAAAAATCAATGTTTTTAGTTCCCTAGTTACAACAATAGATATTAAGCAAATATTTGTGGTCAAAGGACAAACTAATATGAAGTCAACGAATTATCAATCGCTATAGTCCCTCTACGCCTTCGACAAGGACTAATAAAGTTTAGTTTTTGTAGGTTATTCAATTTCTTATGTTAGGCATAAAAGATAAGTATTTGGAATAAAAATAATATTAAACACAACATATTGTATATATATAATTGTTTTTTACATATTAAAATGCATTTTATTTTATTTTTTAAAATAAACATTTTTGAAAATATAAGTCATAAATAACATATATATCAAATACTTTAAATAGTATACTTTTAAAGGAAAYACCGAAGTGAATTGGGGTGGATATATTGTTCAAAGACCACATAATTTTTTCTTTGGATGGAAAATGAATACTTCACAAGGTCCATATTCATCGCACATCTCACAAAATATTTTCAACAATCCTATAACTCCAAAGCTGAATCTTACGGTTGCATGCTCACCTCAAAGAATCACAAATAATAATAGTGAGATAATAATAATAATTTGCTTAAGAGTAACAAATAATGTACCATATGAGATATTCACTAAGAGCCATATGAGATATTCAAGAAGATCCACTAGGATAATAGATGGCATTTGCATGCGTATACATGTTTAGATTGTTACTCATTCTTAAAGGTGAAAAGGCATTTCGTTTTCTTCTTTAGGGGGTCTTCCCCTTTTAGGTTATTGTGTATATTACACATTCTGAATGGAAAACCAAATACATATTAAGAAACATTCACGTAAAACCAAAAAGCTTGAAATTGGTGAGATGAATTCCAAGTTATATTTCCACACAATGGGACTTTAGTGATTACTAACAACCAATTTTTTTAAAATATACCAAAACAATGTAAGGCACTTGGGATGCATTTATGAGATTTTGCTCTTAACAATATAAGGCAATTGGAATACATTTATGAGATTTTGCTCTTAATCGATGTAGAGTTATAGTTACAGAAGATTTTAACCTTTCTTAATTGATGTAGAGTTACAAAAGATTTTAACCTTTCTTAAATATTAAGATACCAAATCGAAAACCTACTAATTATTTAATAACTTATATTTGTGTTTTTATAATCTATTTACTTATGTATAATTTTTTTAAAGCAATAAAATGTAAACATATTATAACATAGAATATATGTTTCCTTTTAATACAAGTCATAAATAAAATTCATAAAAGTTGGAATATATATATTACATATCAAAACCTTCTAATTATTTAATAATTTAATAGCATATATTTGCATTTTTATAATTTATTGATTTAAGTATAGAAACCTTTGTAGCAATTTACTATATATATATATAGTAATTAGAGTATGCACACCTAACATAATTATTTAATCATAAACATTTACATGCATAAAAGTTTTTGTACCAATCGCTTATAACATATTTTAATATAAAATAGTAGAGTATGTACACCTAACATCATTTTTTAAAAATACTTATAAATTATTTAATAATACATATTAATATTTTTTATAATCTATTTACTATAGAATGGTAGGTTTTTTAACATTATAATAATCATATTATAATATAGAATACATGTTTTCTTTCTTATATATATATTTTAATATTTATGAATTATTTAATAATACATATTTATATATATATTTTATAATCTATTTACTAAAATATTTAGTATAGATTGGTAGGTTTTTTAACATCATAATAAACATAGAATATATATTTTCTTGCTTATAAGTTTTGATTTTTTTTTCTTATAGATTCAAATTTGTAAATTTTACCATGTGTAAATTGAAAAATAAACTAAAAAAAAATTAAAGATATAGTTCTATTTATAAAAACTTCAGTCACATTGAAACTTTGCTTATATAAAATTTCACTCAAATTTTAATTTTAATGAAATGTGTAAACATAAAAATAGTATTTTGCTAACCTACTTTAATATAAAATATTAGAATATGCACACCTAACATGATGTTTTAAGATAATTTATGAATTATTTAGTAATATATATTTGTATTTTTTATAATCTATTTACTAACATTCAAATTCATCCAAACAATTTGTCTAACATTTTAGATATATATAATAATAAAGAAATACAAATATAATAAAGCAACTTACCTATCACGTTGTTTTTGGGATCTTGACATCTTGGTCAAATGTAATAAAGCAACTTACCCACCACGTTGTTTTTGAGATCTTGACATCTTGGTTGTCACAAGACATGGACGACATGGGAAATCTTATAATTGTTATGGGACAAAATATTGTTCTACAAGATGCAAAATGACAAATATTACAATGATGCCCAAATTGACCAAAACTCACTTGCATCACTTCGAACTGCTCACACCAATTTCTTCTCTCGCCTCCATTATGTGTCTACAGAAAATTTCACTTCTCCCAATGAAGAGTCAAACTTCACAGATATAGAACACCATGTTGTTTGCCAAGATGAACAACCAATGTATTCCTTTGCATTTAGATTTCCTAACACACAATGATAAATGGAAAAAATAAGCTCATTTTTTCACACTACAGATGAGGTTCCACCAAAGACAATTGACTAGCCAACAATTGGCCTATCACCAATCAATGAGTACAACAAAGAGGGTCTATTCGACATGAAATTTCATGTTCTTTTTCCCACAGGGGATGCCTGCCTCGCCAACCATGCATGAATAACATCCTGCTTGATAGTTATGCAATACACTTGATGTGATACCATTACAATAAGTTCGGTAATCATCCTCGATTCAGATACTACCTCTACAATTTGATTATGCATCATCGAAGTGAAACATATTATATGGGGGTGGGGAAAATATTAGATAGAATGTATTATATGTTTTCTCTATTATTCCCCCACCCCCACCCTGTTATGTTTTCTTTATTATTCCCCCCCACTCCTACCCTCATGTTTTTTCTATTATTCCCCCCACCGCTACCCATTCCCCCTCACCCCCACCCTCATATAATATGAGGGTGGGGTTGGGGGGGATAATAGAGAAAACATATTATATAAAGGTGGGGGTGGGGGGAATAATAGAGAAAACATATAACCCTCATAAATGAGGGTGGGGTGGGGAGGAATAATAGAGAAAACATATTATATGAGGGTCGGGGTGGGGGGGGGGGAGGGGGGGCGGGGGAATAATAGAGAAAACATATAATATGTTTTCTCTATTATTCCCCCCACCCTCATATAATATGTTTTATCTATTAATCCAGCCACCCCCAACCCTCATAATATGTTAATATGTTTTCTCTATTATATGAGAGTGGGAGTGGGGGGATTAATAAAGAAAACATGATATGAGGGTGGGGGTGCGAGGAATAATAGATAAAACATATAATATATGAGGGTGGGGGGAATAATAGAGAAAACATATGGGGGTGAGGGTGGGGTGAATAATAGAGAAAACATATTATATGTTTTCTCTATTATTCCTCCCACCCCCACCCTCATATCTAATAGAGAAAACATATTATATGTTTTCTCTATTATGCCTCCCACCCCCACCCTCATATCATATTTTCTCTATTATTTTCCCCACCCCAAATTATATGTTTTCTCTATTATTCCCCCCATTATATGAGAGTGGGGGTGGTGGGAATAATAGAGAAAACATATAATATTATTTGTAACGTCCCCTATCCCATCCAAAGGACATTACGGTGCATAATACTCTTAAAAACGAAATTTACCGCCAAATAAATTAATTCATTTACAATTAGTTGAATGCCTGTAGCTTACAACTACGAATTAAAACCAATTTAGCCACTATCTACAACCAGAAAATAGAAGCATCTACATCGTATTATTAATCAACATGAAATGCAACTAGGCAACTCATTACAACAGCATATAAATCACTTCCAAATACACAGAGTTCATGCACATCAATTAAACACATAATTTAACACACAACAAGATAAAACACTTATATTTTCACAACAAT
Source organism: Picea mariana (assembly GCA_032191745.1). Classification (NCBI taxonomy): domain Eukaryota; kingdom Viridiplantae; phylum Streptophyta; class Pinopsida; order Pinales; family Pinaceae; genus Picea; species Picea mariana. Next base: position 26,163 of record JASDQU010104740.1, on the reverse strand, counting down.
TGTGCAACCAGATGCTTGGGACGAACGTTCCACCCAACCATAGACTGACTGTTCCAAATATCAACAACCAGTCACCCTCGAGCTGATGCTAGCAATCCAAAAAATAGGGTGGTCTCTCACAGTCCACTCACAGCTCATAACACTCTCAACCCAACTGATATTCTCCTAAAACTATCCTGATTTTCCACCAACTCTCTTCCTCTTGACCTGTCCAACCCAAGGAATGTACCCCTTCACTGATGTCAGTCCCTCGGGCATCCCATTCATTTATCAAGGTCTCTCTGGCATATGTAGCTGGAATCTCTCAGTTGGGAACTCAAGGGAAAATTACAACTAGGAAAAACTATCAACAAACCAACAACAACCACTTGTTGTTTTAGTGCAACTCACCCAGGAGTTCACTATTCTGGCCTGACAACCTGGCTCTTCAATTTTCCAGCTCCAAATTGCTCCAGTTACTCTCCAACATGCTCTAGAATTCACCCTCCATGGCTACATCAACTTCAAGCTTAGTTTCTTCCTCTGTCCTTGGCTCTCATGCACAAACTTTACTAACTAGAAGCTGTCGTTCCCCACCCATACAAATTTCCTCTCTTTTGCTTGCCTTTCTTGAATCACACTCCTCCCCAAGATGATTGTACTCAACCCCCATGTGCCCAATAACTCTGGGATGTGACTACTCACACCCACCCTCTTACATGTATTCAAGGATTGACTTAGGGAATCAGAAATGGGAAGGTTCATATACAAATAGAAAATTTAGGAATATGGGTTAAATCAATATACATGGGTATTTCCCCCCTTTGGACCCCTATTGGCCATTATCCCAAACACTCCCCTCTCTCATGGATTAATTCAACCCCCATGTCTTTTCCATGTCCCCTTAGCAGTCGACATCACATTTTTATTAATAAATCAAGGAAATACAATTCACATATTACATTGCTTGGCCATAGACACATATTATATCTACATAAGCATAAATTAAACTAGGGATTAAAGTGGGGATATTACATTCCCCCTCCCTTACAATTGTGCACCATCCTCATTGCACTCTATACTGACATACATATATATGTATGCAAATTTACATCACATAAAATAAAAATTTTACAATTTAACAACTCCAACAGCAACTCCGACCATAATCTCATGTTCCTCTCAACTCACCCACCCAAGGAATGCACCATTCATTTATCAAAGTTAACCCAAGGGATGTACCATCCATTTATCAATGCTAACCCAAGGAATGAGCCATTCGTTTATTAAGGTCCCCAACGTAATTGGCCAAGGCTCTGAGATGTGGTTTCAGAATTTTAGTTGCTCAAAATGGAGTCTTGCATTATGTTTTCTTCAAAACTGTAAAAAAATTGTGGGTATTCTAACTGCATGTTTTCTTCATGTTCCTATGTAGCATATTCAAGACCGTAGCAGGTCCATTGAACCTTTACCAGCCCTATGGATTTGTTCCTGAGCACTTTGACTTTTCAGTCCAGGATGCGTACTGGTTTCACCCGAAAATCCCCTTCGTGCTCCACCTAGATCACATTCCAATCAATTATGTGGTTAGGATCAGACGCACATTTCTTTAAAAATGACACATGAAATACATTATGCACTCTTATGGATGTAGGCGAAGCTAACATGTATGCAACTTGACCTATATTTTCTAATATTTCAAAAGGTCCACAATATCTTGTTGCCAACTTCGGGCAGCTTCCTAATATTATCAAACTTATCTTTGCCTTTACTTTTAAGAACACATATTCTCCCACTTTAAAATCTCTAAAAACTCTGCTCCTGTCTACATAAATTTTATTCCTATCCTGGGCAGCCTGTAAATTCTTCTTTATCTTTTCCATATGATCTTCCATTTCCTTTAACAATTCTGGCCCAATAACTGCTCTGTCTGCTGGATTATCCCAACTCATTGGTGTGTTACATTTTCTGCCATACAATGCTTCAAACGAACTCATTTTCAATGATACCCGATGCCCATTATTGTAGGAAAATTCAACTAAATGGATATAATCTTCCCACTTTAATGGTTGATCCATCACGCACATTATAAGCATGTCCTCAATTATCCTGTTAGTCCTTTCTATTTTCCCATCTGACTCTAGATGATATGTTGTACTAAGATTTAAATTTGTTCCAAATCCCTTAAACAAACCCTTCCAAAACTTGGAAGTAAACTTTGGATCTCTATCTAAAATTATTTTTTTAGGCACTCCATGTAGCCTAATGACTTCTTTCATATAAATATCTACATTGTTTGTTTCCTTGTGTGTAGTATTTACTGGAATAAAATGCACTGCTTTAGTCAATTTATCCACCACCACTATGATGGAATCGTGTTGCTTCATTGTTCTGGGAAACTTAGTAAAAAATCCAACTGTAACTACTTCCCACTTCCATTCTGGAATGGGCAATGGCTGTAGCAAACCTGTCGGGTGTCTATGTTCTGTCTTTACCTTTTAGCATTCTAGACATCTGGATATGTAATTAGCCACTTCATTCGTCATTCCTCGCAAAACATATTGGCTTCTCATTGCGGAGATTGTCTTTTGATATCTTGGGTGCCCTGCATATGGCACATTATGAATCTCCTTCAGCACTGCATTTTTCAGCTCCCCAGAATTCGACACATACACCTTACCTTTGAACATGAGAATTCCATCCTCTTTCAGCTCATATAATTAAATTTTTGTTGAAGGTTACCTTGTTGTAATGTCTCTTTTATTTTTAAATAATTCTGATCTGAATTTGCTGCTGCAAGAATTTTGTCTTTCATATCTGTCCTGTACACGCTAATGGCTGCAATATGTACTTCATGAGCTCTCCTACTGAGTGCATCAACCACTTGTTTTTCCTTTCCCTTTATATGTTTAATTTCAAAGTCATATTCACTCATAAATTCCAACCATCTAGTTTTCCTAACATTTAGTGTTGGTTGTCCAAACAAATGCTTAAGACCATAGTGGTCCGTCCTTAGCTCGAATTTCTTACCCATAAGGTATTGCCTCTACATTTTCAATGCATGTACAATCGCTGCTAACTCCAAGTCATGTGTTGCGTAATTCCTCTCATGCTCTTTTAATTGTTTGGACTCATAACATACCACATGGTCCCTTCGACTGAGAACTCCACTGAGTCCATCCTTGGGTGCATCGGTGCACACAACAAAATATTCATTTGGATTTGCAATCTTCAAGATTGGTGCACTTGTCAATATTCCCTTCAACTATTGAAAACTCTCTTCACACTTGGAAGTCCATTCAAATTTCACTCCCTTATTTTGCAAAGAAGTGATTGGACTCACAATCTTTGAAAATCCTTTTATGAATCTTTGATAATAACCGGCAAGACCCATGAATGATCTGACCTCTGTCACAATCTATGCTCTCTTAAAATTTGCAACTCCATTCTTAAATGATGCTCATGTTCCTCTTCTGATTTAGAGTAGACAAGGATATCATCTAGGAACACTATCAAAAAATTGTCCAGGTATTCCCTAAACACTCCATTCATTAGACACATAAAAGCTGTCGAGGCATTCAATAGCCCAAATGGAACTACCATAAATTCATAATGCCCATATCTTGTTTTGAATGTTATCTTATTGATGTCTTCTTCCTTTATCCTTACTTGATGATAGCCTGATCTCAAGTCAATCTTTGAAAAGATTCTTGCACCTTTCAACTGATCAAACAAATCATCAATTCTTGGCAAAGGACACTTATTCTTTATGGTAACCTTATTAAGTTGTCTAAAATCAACACACAACCTTAAGGTTACATCCTTCTTCTTTACAAAAAGAACCGGGGCTCCCCAAGGTGACACACGAGTGTATATATATCCCTTCTTTATGAGTTCTTCAAGCTGCATATGTAACTCTTTTAATTATGGTGTTCCCATTCTGTAAGTTGTCTTAGACACTGGGGCATCTCCTGGCACTAAATAAATAGAGAAATCAATGTCTCTCTTGGGTGGAAATCCTCGAATTTCTCTAAAAACATCTTCAAAATCCTTCAAGACTGGATGGTCAACAATGATTTCCACTCAGTTTTTGGCTGCCTCCTCCATATGGGCTACAAACATCTGACATCCCTTCCTAAAGATCTTCTTCAACTACATATTTGAAATCTCTCTAACCATTATAGCTCTTGGAATGCCTTGAATCTTGCCTTGTTTCCCTTTCTCATCAAGACATGTGATTGTCTTGTTGTAACAATCTAGGACAACATGATGTTTTTCCAACAAATCCATGCCAATTAGACAGTCGTATGATTCCAATGGTATGATGTTGACATCTACCTTCGTGTTGATTCCATTCATGTCTATTTGACAATATTTAACCAACTCATTGATCTTTCTCTTAAGCCTCATTTTAAAATTGAACTAACCAATATTTCTTATGCTTACTTCTTTGCAAGTGAAATATTTCAACAATGTTAGCATTTGTGTAACTATGCCTAGCTCTAGAATCAATTAAAATTGCTATGGGTTGGTTATCAATCTTACCTTCCACTTCGATCATGGGGGATTGATATTCTGCCTGCTTGTTGTCCAAGGCTGCATAAATTCTTGGCATGCTTCCTCCCATGTCTTCCACTATTTCAACCTCTTGAATGTTGTGGACAATCCTCATTCTTTCTCCTTTGTAAGGGAAATCCCTATATAAGTGATTCCCCTCACATCCCCAACATTGAACAGGTTGCTGCCTTGGCATTTTCCCAAATGAATCTGCATTCTTTTGATCATTTTGGGATGTATGGCCTTGCTTATTTGCTTGGGATTTATTTATGAAAAAAGGTGGTTTAAAACCTTTATGCCTTTGATCCTTTTTCCCTTTCATCTTTTCATTCCAAGCCTTTTAGAACACTGGCCTTCCTTTTATTTTCTCATAAAGGTGCCTTTCTCTCCTTCTGGTTTCCTCCAAGGTATTAGGGTTATCATATTGAATCTTGTCACTACAAAAGGAGGGTAACCCACTTAGAAACCTTTGGATTTTAACCTTCCCATCCTTGATGAAGTCAACATACTTCAACAATTCAAAGAACTGCTTCTCATATTCTTCCATTGTCATGGCTCCCAACTTGAGTTCAAAGAAATCTTTCATCTTTTCTCATAGTAATGCCCAGACAAATATTTCTCTTGGAAATATCCTTTGAACTTCCTCCATAAGATCCTTTTCTCATCAAGTTTCTTGGCTTGCTTAAGCTGATCCCACCACATGGTTGCCTTTCCTTGTAGGTGGCAATTCTAGCTTCTACTCGAAATGGGTAATCATGTAGTTGGAAATATTTCTTCATTTCCAACAACCATGCCTTTGCCTCTTCTCCTTCCCTGTTCTCACCATTGAAATTAGGTGGCTTGATTTTCCTGAGTTCACCTTGCAAGATGTTTGCCTCAGGCCTTCTTCTTTACCTTCAAACATGAGACACACTTGGGCTACTCCCTGACCCTGAGCTTGCATGAGTTATTCTAATGAAATTCCTTGGAGAATGATGGCACCTTCTCATGCTTCTTGAATGCCTATCATTTCCACAATCCTCCCTTTTTCCATGGGACATCGATGCTGATACTTGTCTAGCACTAGCTGCTTGCTTGGTGCTAGAATATTTGTTAAGTTGCTTATGTAACATATTTAAGCTCTGAAGTATCTCTTCTTGAGCCTTCATAATCCTTTCATTATCAACCTTGTAGCTCTACACTTCCCTATGCAGACTTCTCACAGTGACATGCTCTTGCCTATCTCTTCTTCCATTTGAATTTTTCTCAGCATTCCCCATGTTGACATGCAAACCTATGATCTCTTCCTCATGACTGTAAGATCCTTGATCATCTTCCATGACTCCAGTCCTCATATAATAACTAAAGTTTCTTTCTGTACCTCTAATTCTGCAAGAAAAGTGTGTGTAATAATTACTGTTAGAACATGCGTATTATAAAACATTTCATTAATCAGAATACATGTTATTTCTTCATCAATTTTGGAAGGAAAAATTGCACCAATTCAAATTTTTTTTGATTTGATTGATGCATTCCTCCCTGAAACAACTTCCCAATGGCTGAAACCTTGCCCAGAATTGAGCTTTGGTTTGAAAGTTATAGCCTTCCGAAGTTTTTCAGGGCATCTTTGGCCAATGGGTATTCCCTTTGCCACATGGCATACACGTAGCTTCACCTCTCTCACGCCATCTAACATGGCACCAACATGACACCGATGTGGCACTCACCTCACTTTCAGATGTGAAAATTTCATTCATGTAAGCCTATAATTATCAGCGTTCCGGACTTCCCCAGATTCACTCACCTTTTACCTTTGATAGATACGACATCGAAGAATATTCCCTTTCGATTTTGTTCATTCGACGTTAAAAAAGGTCATGCATTTTCACTGCTCTGAACCTGGGGTATCAAGGAATATTCCTTTCTCTACCTCCAACATATTTCTCCGATGGGTGGTGTAGATGTTCTTATGGTTTTCTCGATCAATGGGTGAGATTTATTCATTGGTATAAGTTTCTTCTGATCAACTGGACCACTCTCAACTTAACCAATTGTTGATTGACATCTGTCATCCCAAGGACACTCTAGCTACCTCGCCGATATGCTACGTCATTCATGATGTCAACCCTTCGTTTCTTAGCTTAGGTTCTTCACTAAAGGTTGACGGTCCAAATCGTTAGCAAAACCCCTCAATCTTGGTAGATCAACAGTTTAGGTTTACTCTCGGGGAGTTTCCATCAGAGTTAATCCTTTTCTTGCAGTGTGATCACTCCAAATAACCTCCCCCAAAGGACGATCGATATTGCCTCTCGAATCTCTCCCCATTTGAGCAGATCAACAGGCACAACTCTAGCTTGGAGTTCCTTTGGTCTCATTATTAGGCCACTCCTAGGGAGACACCTGTCAACCCAAACACACTAGCAAGATGTGGGGCACATATCTCATGTCACCGTCTCTTTATTATGCCACAAGACCGCTACACATGGAATCACCACTGCTCGACACGTGGACCTCCACGTGTACTCGACGTGACATGTACGTCCCCACGAATGCACTCGACATATCTCTCCAGGTGATGATACCTATCCTATGGGAATTGGTGGAGTGACATCATCCATGTCAGCATGGCATCATTTTCCTCCTCGCTTCGTCCCGAAGGACCACCAAAATCTACAATCAAGATTACTTTTAACTGGGTCTGATGGACGATCAGAATTGCTCCTCGAGGTATTTCCTTCAGAGTATTTTCCTCCTAGTGGATCAAATCACTCTGATTGTCCCATTGCGATGGAAGATTGTGATCACTCTGAATCCTTCCCCGATAGATCAACGACTCTTGTAAATTCAGAGTCTCATCCTAGTCTAACTGTGGAATATTTCGATGAATCTTCCACAATCAACGATTGATATCTTTCAACCTTTCGATCTGATGACCAAGTTTAAGACAAAGGTTTAAGACCAAATTCACCCAAAGGGCCCACACTTGACCAACTGACCAATTGCTTGTTCCCATTCATAGGCTAACACCTATCAACCTCTAGACACGTTGACGTTCCAAGTCAACATGACACATCATACTAACGTCTCTATCCTTCTAATGTCACTTAAGCAAGACCACATAGTTCTATGATAGAGGTTAATCATGACTACTCCCCAATTAACGGTCTAGATATTCCCTCAGAGTCTCCTCCTTTGGAGTACAATTCCTCCAGATCCATAACTTACTACGAATGATATCCTGCGATGGACGACTAGGATCTGATCTCGCTCTGGTTTCGATCAACGATCTAGATCTTCCCTCAGGGTCCTCTAGCACCCTCACATTCGGTTGTTTTGAAACTATGCCCTCTGATGAAGGGTCAAGATTGATTTGCAATGTCAGTTCAATGGCTGCGATTCATATGATCTCAAAACACCGAGTTTCCACAAGACGATGGTCCGAAACTTGATACTGGGGGGAATAATAGAGAAAACATATATGAGGGTGGGGGTGGGGGGTAATATTAGAGAAAACATAATATATGAGGGTGGGGGTGGCAGGAATAATAAAGAAAACATATATGAGGGTGGGGTGGGGTGTAATATTAGAGAAAACATAATATATTTTCTCTAATATTACCCACCACCCCCACCCTCATATAAACATAATTTAAAATCCGTTTATTTATTTATTTTTACAAAAATTGTTTTTTTTTTCATATATAAAAAGGCACGATCGAAGTCGCAGAGTACAAAAAGGAATGCTAGTAAAGGGAACCAACTACAAGGATTTATGATAGCTTACTACAAGGAACTATTCACAAAATCTACTGTTGAAAGCTAGAATAATAAATTGTTCTAGATATAGCTAACACCCGAAGTTTACTAGACATATTGCCATTTTTACAAAATTTTGAAAAATTGTCTGCATTTCTTACTGAATCTTTTCCTCGGGGCCTCTTTCTTCTTTTGGTGGCATTTCCATGGCAATGTTCAGACCTGGCAGGACTGGGTCGACTTTGCTCCCACACTCCTCACTCTTGCTTTGCTCTACAGAATTATGAGCTCTGGTTCCATGCAATTCTTCAATTATTTCGCCTTGCCTTCTTAGGAAATCAACCTCATCTTGGAGCTGGTTGATTGGAGATCGATGCTGTGACAGGGTTTCCATCGTGAAGTTTAAAGTGGATCTGTGAGAATCCAACCTCAAGGCTAGTTGCTGGGTGGTGAAGAAATTGTCTTCCACCATCTCCTCCTTTTGTTTTTCTTGTCTTGGACGTCGATCCATTATAGTGATTACTCTAGCTGTTGAGTCGTTCCTGAGCTTGCTGGTGAGGTCTGCGTTTGCGCTGTCGATGATGCTACTTGGGTAAGTGTCTTGAGTGAATCGCTGGCCTCTGGAAGTTCCTATTGGCATGTTGTCAGTGGCCACTTCTCTCCTTGCTGAATTGATGCTTAGACTACCTAGTTCAAGTTGGATCTTATTCCTTTTTCCACATCCAACTTCACCTCTGTAACGATCTCTGTTATATCCTCTGGACGAGCCGATGTTGTTGTATCTCTCTGAAGCCTTGATACTTACCTCTTCCTTTTTTGCGCCATCATACCTACTGTAGCTATTCTCTAAATTGTAGCTTGCATTTCTGGTGAGTATCCCTTTGCCAGACAGACTAATTATCCCCAAAAAATTCCTGTGGAGGCAAAGACAATGTATCGGGCTTTGCTCGTCCTGAATTCCCCATATGGCTGCAATCCTTGAACGTGAGGGAGTGTAGAAGTGACTCTCAAGAGGGGACGTGGCATGCTCTACTAGCATCCGCATGTTGTGGAGCCTTGCTTCAATATCTTCACGGTCCGTTTTCTCGCGCGGCATTAATGGAGAAGTGAGGGGAAAGAAGAAAGTGCAGGGTGGGAGTGACATCAGTTGCAGGTTCCCACGGGGAGTGAACATCTTGCGACACATGAGATCCATAATCGCAAGCTGCATCATGCCAGTTCTCACGATCCATAGGATGGCTAAGTACACAGATCCCCTTGGCTTGTCGAGGGGTCGTCCTGAAGTGCTTTTGCACTGGAGAACCACGTGGAGGAGGCTTCCAAGTGGAGCGCGGACCTGAGTGTGTTGGAGTATTAGGGAGGCATTAGGGAGGTGCTAGGAACTCGATCCTTCCCAAGAGTTCCAAGTGACCAGTGCTTCTTCCTATGGTTCTATTAGCCTGCTCATCTGCGCTCCCGTTGTTTGATCGCCGAACATGGTAGAAGGTGGGGAGCATGGAAGAAAGCGTGTCTCTGGTTCTATCTATGTTTCTTTTCAGATTTGAGTTCTTTGGGATTGTTTTTTTGATGAAGTACCTTATTATCATCTTGGAGTCCCCTAGGATGATCAACTGGTTGATTTGATGATCCTTCGCTAGTTGAGCACCTTTGAAAATTGCATATGCCTTTGCTAAATTATTGGTGTTTATGCCTAGATTCCACAAGTAAGTTAGCAATATTTGTCCTCTAGGACTGAACATAACCCCTCCCACTCCTGCCTCCCCTAAATACGTTTAAAATATTAGAATTAAATTGTATTATAATTTTAATTTGTCTTTGATTTTTTAAGTAGTCATTCCATTCTTCATTAAAAGAATCAAATAAAATTTTAATACAATAGAGAAAAATGAACCTTTGCACATAATATATGTAACTTTAAATAAATTATTAGTTATAAGTTATTATTAAATTGATATTAAAATTATAAAAAAAAATGAATTTACTCAAATATAATATGTGGATAAGTTAGAAAATATTCTAAACACAATGATGGATCAAGTTAGAAAGTATTCCAAACACATCCCTTTGGAATGCAACAAGAACATTACATATTCCAAAATGTAGTACTCAATATGCAAAGGTACCCCAAAGGCAGATGAAAGTAGTTTTATCTTAATCTTTAGGGGCTAGTTGAATTTGATTGTACCCATTGAAATCATCAAGAAAAGAAAAATATTTATTTCCTCGTAAGGTATCTAAAATTTGATCAATGAAAAGTAAAAAGTAAACGAAAGTAATATTTAGAAGTGGCTTTATTTGGTTCTTTGTAATCTACGCAAACTCTTCATTTCTCATTTTTCTATGGGAACAATAATAATGGGTGAAACCCACTTGCCATCGGAAATATGACAAATGAAATTTACATCTAATAGTTTCTGCAACTCCATTTTTACTATTTCTCGAAGTGTAGGATTCATCTATCATTGAGGCTGTCTAATTGGTTGGAAATTATCCTAAACATATATAAGATGAGTGCATATACTAGGGTGAATTCCTTTCATATATGTATAGTACCGATCAAATTCTTTAGCATACAGTAGTAATAACTCAATCAACCTTTCTTTATGTAGCGCTTCTAACAAAGGATTTATGTTGAGTGTTTTTTATGGAAAAAACTATATTGGCCTGTTATTTGTTTCATATATGGTATAAAGATAAGTTGGGATATATTGAAATTCTATTTGAATTGCAGAGAAAGAACATGTTTCTTCCATCGAATATGATTAGTAGGTGAATAAGGATTAGTGATAAGATCATAGATAAGATCATATTCAATCTTTTCTTTAAAGGAAAGAGCTTATTCAATCATAAAGACTTGTTGAATGTTATCACCAGTATCTTTATTTCCTACTCACATGGGTGTTTTATGAGTAAAACTTGGTTTGATAAGTGGATATAATGTAATTTTTTTTTGTAGAAGTTAATTGCGAGATAGTCATATCTCCATATCTACACTCAATAAAGGCATTAATTGTGGCTAACCAGGGCTTTTCTAAAATCAATGGGTAGCCCCTAATATTTGATTTGGGTTGTAGAACCATGAAATTAGCAGGATATTCCCAAGATTCCATGGAGATAATTACATATTATAAAATGTTTTCAGGTTGTACAATAGATCGATTAGCCAATTGGAGAACAATAAGTGCCTGTCAAAGATTATTCAACTTAAGATTTTTCATTATCTCCTTAGTAATGACATTTATGGAAACTCCCAAATTAATCAAAGTATTTGAAATATAGATGTTGTTAATACAGACTTCTACAATGGGACTTTCTAGATCTATTTACTTAGTAGTGAGAATATTTCCAAGCATCAAATCAACTAAATAACCAATCACTTGAATTGTTGGAGGATCCTTTATTTTTCTTCCTAGTTTCCTTAAAGATAATTCTCTAACGGATCTAGCATAGATGGGTGCATATTTTATGGTTTCGAACAATAGAATTTTAACACATACATTTATCAATTCCCCAAGAAAACCAAATTCAGGTTGTTTAATATATTTATCAATGTTCAATCTTTCAAGATACGAAAGAGTTTGGAGATGGCTTGGTTGATCTAACGTTTCTGGGGAACTGGGTTGTTCCACTAAGGAAGGTTTACCAATTGGATCATTCAATTCAACAACTTTTTCCTCATCGTCTTGTTCTAAAATGATGGGAGAAGTTGGATTAATCACTTTTCTTGATCGAGAATGAATATCTTGAAGATCTACAGGATAAATGAAGTAAGTTGGGCAATTGTGTACCTCATCCCCACATGGTTTGCACAATATCCCCCCCTACCCCTACCCTTGTATGCAAAACACATGAGGGTGGGTATATATATTATGCAAAACATTCCAACCCTCATATATGCGAGTGTGGGTGGGGGAGATATTATGCAAAACATATTCCAACCCTCATATATGAGGTTTTGACTTTTGTGGGGAACTGGGTTGTTCCACTGAGGAGGGTTTAACAATTGGATCATTCAATTCAACAATTTTTTATTCATCATCTTGGTCCAAAAACATGGGAGAATCTGGATTAATCACTTTCCCTAGTCGGAAATGAATATCTTGAATATCTATAGGAGAAATGAAATAAGTTGGACAACTGGGTACCTCAACCCCACATGTTTTGCATAATATCCCCCCTCCACCCCCACATATTTTGCATAATATCTCCCCCTTCCCCCACCCTCATATGCAAAACACATGGGGATGGGGGGAGATATTATGCAAAACATTCCAACCCTCATATATGAGGGTGGGGGTGGGGTGAGATATTATGCAAAAGATATTCCAACCCTCATATATGAGAATGGAGGCGGGGGGAGATATTATGCAAACCATCGTATGTTCTGCATATATGGGTGGGGGTGGGGAGAGATATTATGCAAAACATATTATGTTTTGGATATATGGGAGTGGGGTTGAGGGTTGGGGGAGATATTATGCAAAACACATTATGTTTTTCATAATATCTCCCCTCACCCCCACATGTTATTCATAATATACCCCCCAATCCACACCCTCATATATATACGAGGGTGTGGATGGGGGGATATATTATGCAAAACATGTGGGGGTGGAGGAGATATGAGGGTGAGGGTGGGGCGAAATATTGTGCAAAACATAATATGCTTGCCATAATATCTTACCCCAATCCTACATGTTTTTCATAGTATCTCCCCCCACCCTCACCAATATGTTTTACATAATATCTCCCTCGACCTCCAGCCTCATTAATATGTTTTGCAGAATATATCCACCCAACCCCACATGTTTTGCATAATATCTCCCCCCACTCCCACCGCCACCCCCACCCTCATATATGAGAGTGGTGGTGGGGGAGATATTATGTAAAACATAGAATCAATTTGTTTATTACGAAGTATAAAAGTAATAATGTGAGATCATCTAAAACTCTATTCTTAAAGTTAGTATAGTGAAAGATAATGTTATGTAAAACTCTATTCTTATTCATATAATTTTAATTTTTAGAGTGAAAAATAACACTCACCCCTCAAACCACTATAAATTTCTTATATTCATGTTAACTAATGTAAAATAAACAAATCATTTCATAAAAAAAAGAAGAAGAAGTCATAATGCAATTATCAATTACAACTATCTTTTCAAATTTATCAATATTTAAATATAATTAAATATTACATATATGATTAATAATAATAACAATAATAATCTATTTTTAAGGTCACGGCCAAGCCACACCAAATTGGTGTATGAGACCCCCTTGTTTGTGGGACAAGGGACCCCCTCCGCTCAACGATTTGACTGGTAAAGTCTACGAAAGTATACATACCCTACCCCCCTCTGGATTTGAACTTGTGACCTCTTAGGAGGAAACACATGTTCTTCACCATTAGACCCACTTAGACTGCATTAATGTATATCTAATATTTTAGAATTTTCATAATTAGTAAACTATTTTAATTATTTTTAAATAATTATTTTTCTATTTTTACTTTTAACTCATACTTATCACTTCGTTTTTTATATCTTTCTATTTATTTACCTTATATTTATCATTTTCTTATGTATTTGTTTTTCATTTATTCATTCTTGATCTCAATTTTAACTTTAATTATTAATTTTATCTTGATTAACTATTATTATTATTATTTTATTTTAATTACAAATATTATTATTATTATTATTTTATTTTAATAATTGATTTATTTAACTATATTTATTTAACAATATATTGATTTCGTGCTGATTCATGTTACTAGAGACCAAAACTTAAAACACTTTTGTATTTATTTTAAATAATTCATAATGTATCATTATTTTTAATATGATATTTTATTTTCTAATAATTTTTTTTTAATCTATTTAATTATTTCAAAGATTTATTCATTTCTATCTTTCGAAAACTTTGTTTATATTTTTATTTGATAATAAATGAAGTGTTCATATTTTTATTTGATAATAAGGAAAGTGTATATTTTAAATATTGCAAACATTTTTAAACTCTGAAATAATTTATATCCAAAAATCCTATTACAATTTGCATTATTTCTATTAAGTATGTCTTCTTCTTCTTAATAATATTTGTGGGGATATTTTTTCAGATGATATTTATTAAATTGAATAAGAAATTGTTGGATTTGCATATTTGAATGGTTATTTTTCTATAATCCAAGTGCGCTAGAAGTTTTTACATAAAAATATTTAAAATACTCTAATGCATTTTCTCCACATTTCCCTTGTGAAAATTGATGATATAATGTTTAAAGCATTGTACCCTACATTACTAATTAAATTTTGATTATTTAAGTTTATGACTACATTGGTTGTAAGATTACTATTTATTATTAGTAATATCATTGGTTATTAAGATGAAAATGGCAATAACACTAACACTAAAAAATATTCATTTCCTTCCTCCAAATCAAACATAGATTGCATGCATTATTCCTTATTCAACTAAGGACAAGGAAGACTAAGGCTGTGCTATTGTCTTTTATAATTGGTCTTAATTCTCAACTTTATATATATGTGTGTGTGTGTGGGATTTCTCTATTCCAAATTGGAACCACCATATTTTAGATGTCTTACTAGACAATTCATACACCCCAATATAAATTTTCTTCTTTCATTATACTACCACAAGACTCTTTCATTATACTACTACAAGACTCATTGTAAAGGTTTTGGATGGATGAAAGGATGATTAAAGGCTTAAGGGGTGGGGGCGGAGGTGGAGGTGGAGGTGGAGGTGGCGAGTGGTTAATGTATACTAATTATAACATTTATATTAAGTAAAGGTGCTTATTGTTTTCCACCCCTTTTGGCATCTATATCGATCAAATTGAGCAATTTTTATAAGAGAATGGATACATTGGGATTAACATGATTGGACTTGTTGTGGTCATTCTATTATACATTATGATATTTCTCTCACAAAAAAACTATTAAAGATATGCACAAGCAACTCAAAGTTATGCAATATTTCTGTAAAACCTATGAGCTTACCATTAATATCAATAAAACCAAGCTCATTATAATTGCATCCAAGAAAATAATTTATTCTTCAATTTTGTAGGATAATACACACTTGAAGATGTGCAACCTTAAAGGTACTTAGGTATCGATTTCAATTATCATTTGCAATGGAACTACAATGTTTAAAAGAAAATCATTGATTGTTGGAAAACTTGTCATGATGTTTAAAAGAAAATCATTGATTGTTGAAAAACTTGTCATGATGTTGAAAACAAATGTAGAAATACTAAACTATATAAAAAAAAAATGTAGAAATACTAAACTATATAAAAAAAAAATGGTTTTCATCACTTTAGTTGTCTAAAGTATCTTTATCATTGTAAAATTTGAACCTATTTAGAAAAATTATTGAAAAAATCCAAAATCTCTTTCACTACTACATATTATAAAATAAAACATAACTTCTTTTAGTAGTCATATGTCATGATTCTCAATGAAAATGTAAATATGCATCTTGAAGCCTTAATAAAACCAAATAACAAGGCATGTAAATCAAATAGAATATATTTTAATACACATAGAACAATAATACAAGAGACGTGAGGAGTCCATACTTTAACCGACCGTAAAAGCTAATACGAGTCCATCACATTTACATCGAGTCACGTCCTTTAGAATTAAAAAGGGTAAACAAATCACCAAATGCATCGTCGCTTTTATCTTCAATAAGGATGTTACCTTATGAACAAGGCTGCATGGCAGCTTATACCTGCCGATGAAGTCCTTACCAGTATGTAAGGAAAGTACCCGCACTTGCTTTATGATTGTATTTTAGAATTAATGACGCGAAGTGGAATCGGGACCATAACTGAACGTACTTACATAGTAAAAAACACAAGACTAACTGGATATGTTCCATTGAAAGTATAATGCCCACTACTTTGGATAGCGTTTTGTTTGCATTAGCCGCTACTTATGATACTACCTTTCCCGCTTATGGTGATTATCTAAATGAAAGGGTTGCTACGGGCTCTCGAATATCCGCATCAGACGAAGCTCTAGCTGGACGAACCGTAAAGCCACCCGAAAACAGCTCGAACAGTACCATACTAAGCAGTTATTCAACCACAGTACCATACTGAGCAGTGATTCAACCACCGTGTCCAAATACAAACCTGCCACCTGGATGAAATATTTATTACAATTGCATTGGAAGGAGCGAAGGCTGTAATAAGACTTTAAAGTCTTTGGCCAATAAGATATGAGATAAATCACATTTAAAATTTAACTGAAAATATTATTTATCAAAACTTTGATAAAACT